>JAANYP010000422.1:80000-124829 GCA_020465985.1 Centrapalus pauciflorus
CTGGACTCATACGATAGGAGTTGCAAACAAGTGCTAGATCCCAACATAGAGGCTCAATGCTCTCAAAAACTTTTAAAAGCTTCCCAAATACATTTCGGGTTCCAAACTGAAAGCCTTAATCCATCTTGGGACTGTATGAGACCCGAATGTGGAATTAAACTTTAGAACCCTTTAAATACTTAATTTAGATGAATTCTACAGGTATTTGTCAGGATCTAAAAGTAATTAACCAAGACTAATTGATTTGAATTTATCAGAGTATAAATCAATAATCCTGCTTTGAATCAAAGTGTAATTAAGAAGTTTGCGGAATAACACTTAATTATTTTAACAAAAGCTTTCAGAATCAATAACAGATAAACACAAGAAATAATCAAGACTGCTTGTATTGCTGATTTCAATGATTACAATCACCTCTAATCTGTTTGATTAGACGAAGAACACAAATTGTTCTTAGGGTTTTACAACCTTAGAGGCTTATGAAAACTTAAACAAAAAGCAATTACAAAGTTGAATATGCAGAAAACTCCTATACAATAGAAAGGCCTATTCTATGTATTTATATTGGTTCTTGATTTGTTTCCTTGAAGGACTATGACTTCTCTGATAGTAGATATGCTGGAATCTTCGTGTAGATATCTTTTCCTGAAAATCAGCACTTTCTGTTTATGAAACTGTTGAGCAGCTTGAATCTCTTGACAGCTTGAACAGAGCAGCTCGAGTTGATTTACTCTGGCAGCTTGAACTTTTACACTGGCAGCTCGAGTTTCTTCAACTAACAGCATGAACTTTGTATTTACATGTAAACTCTACTAACAGTTTGAGAAGTCTAACTAACAGCTTGAACTTACTTAGACTATTTCCCAACAATCTCCCCCTAACTTAAATTCTTTACACAAGACTTTAAGTTCTATACAAAAATGGAAATGAATAAGTAAACTGTTATTTACAAACCAAGGCTTTCAAAAACTTATAATTGTGTAAGTTTCTGATTTACAGCCTTCAAAAATTCTTTCTTCATCTCATCTCTATCACAAGATATCCTAACAGATTTCATCTGGAGTAGCATTTCCTTTGGTAGATCATAGAATTCAAGATTAAATAACATACCAGATCCATCTGAAAATTTGATTCTGTAAGTCCTTGATTTGACAAACAGATCAACTTGCTTGATCTTTATTCCCTTCTTGTTGGCATCCTCTATCTCTTTTCTTATAGACTCAGGGTCAACAATGGACTTCAGATCTTTGATTACTTGTTTCACTTGTGGTAGAGCAGATCTTACTTGTGTTACAGACACAATATTGTGCATCTTTGTTACCTCATCTCTGGTCAACTTTTGAACCATATGCCAGAATGTGTCATACTCTTCTTCTGGACCAGACTCCCTTCTCACTATAAACTGAACTCTTAAGTCAATATTGTCCAGTGGCTTGGCATACCAGTAGTTGATAAGAGGCTTTGTAAAGTCATGCTGGTCTAACAGTTTCTCTATCTCCATGGCCTTTTGTAGTTGTTGCTCAAATAACACCTTTTTAACTTGATGCAGCTTTGCTTGTGATAATGACTCAGATGCAAGAATGGAAGCAACAGCTTGATCAGAAGGAGCAGGGGCACTGGCAACAGTTTGATCATGACTTGTACCAGTTTGAACTGGTTCTTGTGATGGTTGGACTTCTTGGGAGACTTTTGTTTTCTTTCTTTTGTCCATTTCTTTGTCATGGATCTCTTGCAGCCTTTCAATGGTCATGGACTGAGCCATCTTCTTTGGAATGCCAGCTGCAAAGGCAAAATTGATCAGAAATCTTCTATGCTCCGCCTTAGAGTGCCTTGTTGGCAGCTTCCTCTTCTTTTCTCCTTGTTTGACCACAAACCCCTTTAGGTAATCACCTAAGGTTTCATCATCTTCCATTGGAGGCTGGGATTGCTGGTCTAACTCTTGATCCTGTTCTTCTGCTAATTTTCTTGCAATTTCAGCATCAAAGGCAATCTGGGCTTCTCTGGAAGAAATTTGTGCTTTGGAGACTCAATGAGAATGCCCTTGCCCTTGTCTTTTGTAGCAGAGGTTGTAGCTTGGACTGTACTGATTGGAGCTTGAACACCTTCCCTTATAACAACTCCAGTTGCTTTTGAAGAAGCAGCTTGAGTTTCTAGGCTAACAGCTTGAGAAGCTGTTGGGACTGTTAGCCTAGAAGGTGGAACTGTTGAGGCTGCTTGGACTGCTTGGACTGATTCTGTTGGAGCTGCTTGGACTACTTTAGGAAACTCCTGATTCTCCCCCTTTTTGGAAGCATTGGTTTGGTCAGGAGGACCTACAACCTTTGCCCCTTGGGTTTGAATCAAACGCTCTAATTGAATGATCTTATTTCCACAGAGGGTAAACCCCTTATGGAGATAATCCATTCTCTGATTTTGAGCCACTTCTGCTTGCATTAGGGCTATAATTTGTGCACCCTGTGCAGCAATGATGGACTTTTGGTATTCCAACATAGCTACAACAGGTTTCATCTTAGGATCCGTCAAAAGCATAAGTTGCAGACTAGCCTCAAGATCAGAAAACACCTGTGGTGCTTGTGATCTATCACTGGCATGAATACCAGAAGTAGAAACATCTGGGCCCCTCTGTTCTTGGTTCTGGGGACTTCCAGCTTGTGTTTGCACACTTGCTGTTGCCATGGGTGTGGTCTTAATGATGTTGGCACTGTCCTGTGCCTCTTGTGCAGAGACAGCAGTAGTGCCAGCCACAGAACCCATATGAACAATCTCTGGAGAGATGTTCACCTCCTGAGTGAGGATGGGAGTGTCCTCAATGTGTACCCTTTGTATATTCTGTGCAGAAGTGTCCTCCTGCACAGGGTTATATGGCTCTTGTCTGAGGGCTGAGGAGGAAGGAGCTCCTGGTCCTCTTTTCCTTTTATATAGAAATTTTAGTGTGGATCTTGGCTGATGAAAAGGAGCAGAAGGAATTTGTGTATCATGAGGAGGGGGTTGGGGTCCTGGGGGTGTAACAGTGATGATAGGCTGAGCCTGCTCAGGACCCTCTCCTCTGTTTCTTGGAATGATGTTCATTATTGCAGAAGGCAATGGAACATCTACACTCAAAAAATTGGCACTTTGTTTTAAAAGTCTTTTGATGGAAGATAGTGAGTGCCTGTGGGAAACATGTATCCTCTTATGTAAATGAGAAGTGGTGCAAGTGTGTGCAATTAATTCTGCCAAAAATCTAGGATACATTAAAAACTTCCCATTCTTTAGGGAATGATGCCTTAACATCCCCTGAAAAATCATATTTGAGAAATTGAACCGTTGGCCCGTTGAAAAGCACACTAAGGCAGTGGCAATGTTGGAAGAAAATTCTGACCAACCGGTTCTTTTGGGGCTTATACACTGCTGAATAATATGCACAAGATATTTCCATTTAGGTGAAAAATGTGCTTTCAAGAAAGTAAAGGAATCAGCAGGACCCCTATATCCAATATTGTAAAGACCAGTATGTAAAGCATCAAGGGTTAGGTCTGTTATACCTGTGGCATCTTGAAGATGCAAATGGTGTCGAATGGATTCCTCAGTGATGGTGATGGGAGTGCCATCAATTTTGGAAAGTATAGAAGGAACTCCATTGATGGTCTGGACAGAGGCACGGTTCCAGAACTGCTCAATATGGGATATGTATATTGTAGGATTGATATTGAGGGCATGATGAATATGGGAGTGCCTTAGAAAGTCCATCATGTCATGGAACGGCTGTAGTTCAGAGTGTTTTAGAGATATGGAAGGCAATTGTGTTCTTTGACAAACTTCATTGAAGATTGAACGGAGGTTTTAGGGTTGCAAAGAAGAGTGTGTGAATCGTTCAGAGAGAAAAAAAGGCCGTGGAAGGAAAGTTTGTAACTAGTAGTTACAACTGAACGAAACTGGGACCTTTAAAGGTTTTGAAAAAGGTTGGGTCCCGCGCACACATAATTGAAATTACCAAAATACCCTGCACACTTTGACAGATCAAGTGAATAACTAACAGTCCGAGAAAATGAACTAGCAGCTTGAGAAATTACTCAAGCTGTTAGTTAAAACTTGGGCATCTTTTAATGAAACAGTGACTCCCCCTTAAATAAGCATATAAAGTTGATAATAATGAAGACAAGTTAATCCATGTTTACCATACCAATGTTTGATTCTAGGAAAGTGAACCTTCCTACATCAAAAGGTTTTGTAAATAGATCAGCTAACTGATCATCAGTATGTATTTTGGTAACTTGTATTAACTTCTTCTCATTACAATCCCTTATAAAGTGAAATCTGATTTCTATATGCTTGGTTTTTGGGAATTTCACTGGGTTTTGCACAATGCTGATTGCACTTGAATTGTCAATATAAATAGGAGTGGATAAGAAGTTCATACCATAGTCTCTCAATTGATTTTGAATCCACATTACCTGTGAGTAGCAGCTTGCAGCTGCTACATATTCTGCTTCAGTGGAGGATGTGGAAACAGTTATCTGCTTTTTGCATTGCCAAGAGACCAGTCTTGCTCCTAAGTATTGACATCCACCAGTTGTGGATTTTCTGTCAATGTTGCATCCACCATAGTCACTGTCAGAGTAGGCTGTTAATGTAAGAGGAGAGTCTTTAGGATACCAGAGGCCTAAATGAGGTTGGCCTTTTAGGTATCTAAAGATTCTCTTAACAGCAACCAAATGAGAATCCTTTGGAGAGCATTGAAACCTAGCACACACACAGACAGCAAACATAATATCAGGTCTAGAAGATGTTAGATACATAAGTGATCCTATTAGAGATCTGTATAAATGAATGTCCACATCTATGCCATCTTTGTCTGTATGGAGCTGCTTGTGAGGATCCATTGGAGTGCTTGCAACTTTGGTGTCTTGATACCCAAACTTTTCCAGTATGTCTTTAACATACTTTGATTGACTTATGAAGAGACCAGTGGGTTTCTGCTTGACCTGCAATCCTAGAAAGAAAGTGAGTTCCCCCATTGAACTCATTTGGAACTTTTTGTGCATTAAAGCTTCAAACTCTTTGCACAAACAATCATTTGTTGAGACAAAGATGATGTCATCAACATAGATTTGGACAAGCAGAATCTCAGCTTTGATGGACTTAGTGAAAAGGGTTTTGTCCAGAGTTCCTCTCTTGAACCCATTTTGTAGAAGGTATGATGACAGAGTGTCATACCATGCTCTTGGGGCTTGATAGAGACCATAGAGAGCCTTGTCTAACTTGTAGACCATGTCTGGATACTTGTGGTCCTCAAAACCAGGAGGCTGACATACATAGACCTCCTCTTCAATTGTTCCATATAGAAAAGCAGACTTCACATCCATTTGATACACTTTAAAACCTTTAAAGCTTGCATAGGACAAAAATAGTCTGATGGCTTCAATTCTTGCCACTGGAGCAAATGCATCATCATAATCTATGCCTTCTTCTTGAGTGTACCCTTGAGCTACTAGCCTTGCTTTATTCTTGATGACTATCCCTCTCTCATCTTTCTTGTTTCTGAATACGCATCTTGTACCAATTGCTCTCTTTCCTTTAGGAAGATCAACCAGTGTCCATACATTCTGAATCTTGAACTGTAGAAGCTCTTCTTGCGTTGCTTCAATCCAGGATGAATCTTTCAATGCTTCTGATGCCTTTTTAGGTTCCAGTTGAGACATGAAACAGGCATGTTCAAAAGCAGCTAAACTGAATTCAGGAACTGCTTGTTCAGCAGCAGCAGATTCATTGTGAACTATTTTCCTTGTTTGTACAGGAGTACTTGGATCACCCAGTATTTGATTTAGAGGATGATACTTGTGAACTCTGAGGGTAGGCTCTCTTTCTGTCTGAAAAGAGGATCCAAGATTTGTATCATCTCCATCAGGACCAGTGAATGGTTCAGCTTCTGGAACAGCTTGACTTGAATCTAAGACTGGTTCCCTTTGTGATGGAGCTGTTCTCTCAGGACTTGGGAGTGGCACTTCAGTATCTAGATTTGTATCATGTTGAGCATTCAGAACCCCTGGAGAGTCACATGACAGAAGTGGTATAGTGGTGTAATCATCCCAATTTGTTGAATCTGCAGCAGTTTGAAACTTTGTGCCAACAGCTTGAGAATTTGTATTGGCAGCATGAGAATTTGTGTTGGCAGCTTCAATCCTGTATGCATCAGCTTCTGCAGTATACTCAACAAAGCTCAGAGAATTTGTTAGTGAATCTAAATCAAACAACCAATCCAGACCAGTGCCTTTGACATTTGCAGTATTTTCATTAAATTCAACATTGGCACTTTCTTCAATGGTTTTAGACACACTGTTATATACTCTATAGGCTTTGCTTTGATTTGAGTATCCTATAAAAAATCCTTCTTTAGCCTTACTTTCAAACTTCCCTAAGTGAGTCTTAGTATGAAGAATAGTACATGGACATCCAAAAGGCTTGAAGAAAGCTATTAGGGGACTTCTGTTGTGGAATAACTCATAGGGAGTTTTTCCTTGAGATTGAACAACTTGAACCCTATTCAGAACATAACAGGCTGTATTGACAGCTTCTGCCCAGAAAGTCATTGGCAGTTTTGAATCAGCTAACATTGTTCAAGCAGCCTCAATTAATGTTCTGTTCTTTCTTTCAGCTACACCATTTTGCTGTGGTGTTCTTGGTGCACTATATTGTCTAGCAATACCTTTGGACTCACAGAAACTGTTTAGAATGTGATTTTTAAATTCAGTTCCATTGTCTGATCTTATCACCTTAACTTTTGAGTTGGATTGGTTTTCTATCTTAAGGATAAAAGACTTAACTAGCTCAGCAGTTTCATCTTTAGACCTAAGAAAGTAAACCCAAGTAAATCTGGTGAAATCATCAACAATAACTAAACAGTAAGCCCTTTTATTCAAACTCAAAACAGATGTTGGACCAAATAGATCCATATGAATCAGCTGAAGAGCAGATGAGATTGAATTTACTTCTTTGGCCTTATGAGAAGTTTTGTGTTGCTTGCCTTTAAGACATGCTACACAATGATCATCACATATGAACTCCTTTTGTGGTAAGCCTCTTACCAGATTCTTTCTGACTAAAACATTCATGGACTTGAAGTTCATGTGACACATCCTTCTATGCCAAAGAGCAGACTCATTTGATGATGCTTTGGATATAAAACAGCTTAGAGTATTTGATTTGGATAAAAGATCTGTGTCCAAACAGTAGACATTGTCCTTTCTTGGTGTTCTCAATAAAACAAAATTTTCAGGAATTTTGAAATCTTTTGAAAGGACAATGCACTCAGAATCTGTAAACAAAACAATGTTTTGTTTGTCACAAATTTGAGAGACACTTAATAAATTATACTTAAGCTGTTCAACATACAAAACATCATGGAAAATCATGTTGCCTGCATTAACAGTACCTTTACCTGTAACCTTACCTCCTTTTGAGTTGCCTCCAAATGCAACAAATCCTCCATCAAAGCCTTTGAAATTGGACAAGCACTCAGAATTGCCTGTCATGTGCCTAGAGCATCCACTGTCCAAATGCCATCTTGTTTTATGAGGTGACCTGTGGTTGCCCTGCACAAATAAAAGCTTAGTCAGTAGTGGAGTAAACCCAAACCAAATTGGTTTTGGGTTGGCCTTATGCATTGACATAACTAAATACTGTCTTTGACTTCTTATATTTAGTGAGATCTACTGATGGAGTCTTTGGAGAGTATTTAGTGATTATATGAGGTATCCAGGTATTTTGATCATCTTTTCTTCTAACAGTTTCAGATGATTCACTAACAGTTCCAGATTGATGCTTAGCAGCTTGATCTGTGTTTTTAGTGCTAACAGCTTCAGAATTTGCACTAACAGCTTCAGAATTTGGCTTAGCAGTCTGATCTTTTGCATCAGCAGTTTGATCTGAAGATTTGTCCTTGACACACCATATTTGTTTAAAGCTTAATTTAGGCTTTGCCAAAACTTGTTTTTGGTGTGTGGACTGTTTTTTATTAACTTTTGAAAGCCTGTGATCAACTGTTTTCTTTGGAACTGGTGTAGAAGGTTTGACCTTTGAATTTTTTACATGAGTAGGACTGGACCTTTTATGAATCACAGTCTGTTTTGCAACAGATGGTTTATAAAAACAGTCCTTGGCCAAGTGATTCTTCCTGCCACAGTGAAAACACCTTTTGACTATTTGAATTGGAGAACCAGATTTATCTGACAATTTCTGGTTCTTGTTCCTCTGATTTCCCCTTACCTGCTGTTGTTTGGGAAACTTTTGAACACCATGCTTTTGGCATGTGCAGACAGGAACATTTTTACACTTTTTATTATTCTTTGAAGAAGATGCAGTGTTACAGTTAGAATGTACAGAAACTTGTGGAGCAGTATTGCATACACTCATCTTCTCTTTTCCTTTCTTACTGGGGGCTTGGATCTCTATAGGTGCACTCATTGTTTTGTGTTCTTTTTCACCTTCTGTGCACTCACAGTCTCTATTTTGAATCTGATCTTCTTTAGATTCAAGACTGTTATCAAGGATAGGATCTACAGTAGTCATAGACTCATCTAGTGGTTCATTGACAAGTCTATCAGCAACTTCACTCATTGGATGAATGTATTTGTTGTTGTATGGAGGTGGAGTAGCCCTGTAGCCTATGCCTTCTTTGGGATTAACCTGAGATTTTACCCTATCTTTAAATTGGACTTCCATTAGGTGTTCCAGCTTTTGATTAGCCAATTTGAAGTTACCTAGATCTATATTGACAGATTCTAGTTTCTTATAAGTCTCTAACACCTTTTGTTCAGTCTCTTCTACCTTTTTATTCAGAGATTCTATTTTCTTATTTAGCTCCTTTTTCTCCCACTCATGATATGTTCTATCATGTCCCATTTGAATCTCATTATCCTTATAGTCATTGATCTGTTTTTCAAGATCTTCTATGGCTTGCATATATTCATATCTCCTTTCTTCCATCTAAGCTAGAGTTTTGCACATGCTCTCATTATGGTCTCTGTACTTTTTAACCATATTTTTGCATGATTGAGAGCAGAGTTTAGAATTTACCTCAGATGGTAGTTGAGTGGAGGAGACATTTGATGTTTCTGCCATTAGAGCTTGATTTTGAAATTCTTCCTCTGTCTGATCACTCCAGTCAAACACATTGTCTTCTTGAGAGACAAGTGCTTGTGATGAAGATGTCTGATTGGGCTGTGGAGTCCTTGATGACTGTTGACCTTGAGATCTACATTCTCTGGCAAAGTGACCAAGCTTATGACATTTATAGCACTCAACTTTTGACTTATCAAAAGCTGGTTTGCCTTCTGTTCTGGCTTGAAAGTTGGTCTTTCCAGTTCTTTTAAGAAACCTTTTGGCCCTCATGGTCAGCATTGCATGTTGCCACTTTAAATCCATCTCTTCAAGATCATCTGGATGAATTTGTTCTAAATCTTCAGCATTTAGAGCAAATAGTCCATCATTGGCGACAAAAGCCTCATAGTGAGCTTCAGCAGAGTTGCCATCACCACCTGAAAAGGAATCACTGCTATTAGATTTTTCAGAAGACAGAAGAGCAGTATTGTGATTATAAGAAAAGGATTTCTTTTTAGTATCAATCTCAGTCTCAAACACTCTCAGACTGTTGTATAGATCATCCAGTTCTATCTCATCAAGAGTGTCTTTTGTTCTCCATTGTGCAGCATAAACTGTCCATTCTTCTCCAAGAGATCTGAGAAACTTTCTGTTAACTTCATCTTGATCCAGGCTGACTTTTGCACTTTCTAATTCACTTATCAGTTTGTTGAACCTGTCAAAAATTTGAGTATGGTTTTCATTCTTGCCACCAGAAAAGTTCTCATACTGCTGTTTCAAAAGATCCTTTTGATTTCTCTTGGTACTGGCATTACCAGCAAATCTTTTCTCTAAAGCATTCCAAAGAGAATGAGCAGTATAAAACTTTTTGAACTGATGTTGATAAGAATTAGGAATGGCTATTTGTAAAAGTGTAAGAGCTTTCACTTCATTCATTCTAGCCTTTCTTTCAAGTTCAGTTTTTGGAGGCGTTTACTGGTTTTCCCTCATCATCAAGTTCTGGATCAACTACAAGAGGAAATTCAACAGTTTCCCATATGGCATAATCAATAAATTGAATATGCTGTTTAATCCTGAGTTTCCACATCTCAAACTCAGTGGGCTTGAGCATAGGCACTTTGAGTCCTTGCCCAGATCCACTGCTACTATTTTCAAATTCCATTGCAAAAGATTAAAAATTTAAAAGAAAACTTTCGACTTTGAAAAATAAAGAACGACCTGTGGCTCTGATACCACTTGTCAGGATCTAAAAGTAATTAACCAAGACTAACTGATTTGAATCTATCAGAGTATAAATCAATAATCCTGCTTTGAATCAAAGTGTAATTAAGAAGTTTGCGGAATAACACTTAATTATTTTAACAAAAGCTTTCAGAATCAATAACAGATAAACACAAGAAATAATCAAGACTGCTTGTATTGCTGATTTCAATGATTACAATCACCTCTAATCTGTTTGATTAGACGAAGAACACAAATTGTTCTTAGGGTTTTACAACCTTAGAGGCTTATAAAAACTTAAACAAAAAGTAATTACAAACTTGAATATGCAGAAAACTCCTATACAATAGAAAGACCTATTCTATGTATTTATATTGGTTCTTGATTTGTTTCCTTGAAGGACTATGACTTCTCTGATAGTAGATATGCTGGAATCTTCGTGTGAATATCTTTTCCTGAAAATCAGCACTTTCTGTTTATGAAACTGTTGAGCAGCTTGAATCTCTTGACAGCTTGAACAGAGAAGCTCGAGTTGATTTACTCTGGCAGCTTGAACTTTTACACTGGCAGCTCGAGTTTCTTCAACTAACAGCATGAACTTTGTATTTACATGTAAACTCTACTAACAGTTTGAGAAGTCTAACTAACAGCTTGAACTTACTTAGACTATTTCCCAACAGTATTAGATGTAAGCATAGGACCCCGTAGCTCAAAATCAAATTTTTGGACAGCCAGTTTCGACTCATGAGTCGCCTGAGGTGACTCGTCGAGTCGCTCAAATTTTGTAAATCAGAAAAATTCGACTCATCAAGTCGCCCCAAGCGACTCAGCGAGTCGCCCACAGACCTACACTTCCCCTTACGAGTTTAACACCCAAAATTTCAAAACTCAACCAAACTCAAAACCAACATTTGGAATCGATTATACAACATTTATTAACGCTTTTAAACTCATTTTGAGCTTCCAAAACATCCCAAATGCAACCGTTTGTTCTATGGCTCAATTTGAGCCCTAGTTGAGTTTTTTTAACTCAATCCAACCAAATCTACACATATAGTTGCATATTATGGCTCCATTTTGATCAACTAACAATATACGACAACATACTAAAAGATTGAAGCATTTACAAAACCTTTCAGCATAAACCCATTTAGGGCTTCATCTCCAAAAATGGAGGAATAAAGAGTAAATGATGAAGAAGAATAAAGGAGGTGTTTATACCTTCAATATCTAACGAAATGAGCAAGATTTAGCTCTAAAACACTTCAATCTTCAATTTCTACTCACATCTAAACTCTTTCTTTCTCTATTTCTCTCAAATGAGCGAGAACACACACACACACACACACACACACACACACACCATGTTGAACGACTTTAATAGGCAAAAAGGGGAGAAAGGTTTGGCCTTTTGAAACACCCATCTCAACATAATATAATAGTTAATGGGATTTTATATGATTAGTGCTAATTAACTAGATTTTTAGGAAAATCGGGCATGACCCGTTCGCACGGAGCCCTTATCCTTGTTTACTTGAAAGCTATAATTTGAAACATATATTAAATTTACAGGATACTTCTATATATTCTACAATCATCATCATCATCCCAAAAGACATTGGGGGTATAAATATTTACATAACCAAAGGTGTTGGTAGACAACTACCCAAATTCCCAAAGTATACACTACTTGCATTACCAAAAGTTAGGATCCAGTAACGGTTTGCTCAAACTCTAGAAACCTCATTTCCTTTATCAACACTTCCTGTATTACATGAAATGTAAGAGATGTTAGCAAATAAAATTTGCTAAGTGAGTTACTAGATTGATAAGGCGTGCAAGCATACACATGTAATCGTAATGAAAATGATTATAAAATGACAAGTGCAATATCTTTTAATAAAATGGTGTGGGGATGACCCACTAATTTGCATAGGTTGCGGTACGTAACCCGCTAACCCGCCGTTGCCAACAGCTATGGATCAATGTCCAGCTGCGCAACTCCAACCGGCACCCGAAGTCCGGCCACCTACCCACGAGCTCATGTGGTGTAGGAATTTATACGCACAAACACAAAGTAAGGCGATTGATAATAATAATGATAACCTGGATATCCGGTGAGGCCAATGATAAATGAGCATAGCTCACAAAGGGGTTAATCAAGAGTAATCATATGAATGGAGAAGGAATCAAATCATAATAGGAGGTCAATGTGCATAGTTGGGTATCAAGTAAGGTTTCCGGCCATGATCATATGATAACAGTCAATGTAATGCATCGTAGATGCTTAGTAGATATGCACAATGTCACAGTTAAAATGAACATGTAATTATGCATGCAACACATATATCAATACTAGAACTCACAGAAATAGGCTAAATTAGCCTTGGTGTAGAATTATTGCTCAATAGTCTCTTAACGTCCAAAACCGGTAACTGGCACTCCTTTTTGATCCAAACCTATCAAACAATAATATTTAAAGCATTTATAAGCTTTTTATATCATATCACAATGTTTGGAACTCAATTAAAGTATTTAAGAGTTTTCGGTTTTAAACTCCGAATTCGCCGACACCATTAGGTTCTTTATTGAGTTTTATAGATTTGTGGGCTACATTTGATGATAATTTATATGTTATATAAGTATGGAATGACCCCATGAGGTTATGGTATCATTATAGGGCTTAAAACAAGTGAATTGGGTGAACAGGGGCTCGACTCGACGAGTCAGAAGGGTGACTCATCGAGTCAAAACTCACTGGAATCGAATTTATGCAAAATCTGATATCGACTCGGCGAGTCATATGGGTGACTTGGCGAGTCACCTCTGCAACCAGCCAGAAATGACGCCTTTTTTGACGTCCTGCTTGCCATTTCCTCGTCCCAAACTCGTTTCCCACCCACCAAAACACCTCCAAACTTAGTTTTATGATATATATGATGTATGTAAACATATATGAATAAATTTTAACATCTATATATCAAAATCTAAACTATTTCATCACTTGATTTCTTGCATAACTTTATACTAAATCAAACTCACTAAATAGTGAATTTCCTTGGTTTCTTTTTGGCTTGTAATTCAGAAATCATTTGAGAGATTCGTTTAACTACAATTAAGCTCCCTTTGAATCATTCCTACTGAAGTTACCTTTATTCACCATAAGGTTACTAGGCTAGGGAGAGCAAGAGAAGCACACATATACATATTACTCAAAGTACGATTGTGAAAATTACCTTGAATTCAATCTATGGTTTGCACAAGTGTCCAACTTTTAGCCACACTTGCAAGGGACTATCTAACCCTAGCTTCTCCTTTAAAGTGCAGAAAATTTTAGAAGTGAAATGGGAAGAAGGAGACCAACGATTGGGGATCTATTTGATCCTCAATTGGTCACACTAGTTACAACCACCACCCTCCAAGTTCTTCTTTTCTTGCATTTGGCTACAAATCTCTCATTCTTTAAATTTTGGAATTACATGGTTTCATAGTAGCTTAACTTACTTGTAAATCATGCATAAGACTTTGTACACTCTTGTATCATTTGCTCACTTAAAAAGCATTAAGCACATAGTACAAGTAGATAAGCATGTGGCTAAGATTTTGGCTAAAATTTATAGTCTAATTTTTAAGTAAACAACTAATTAACTTTTATTTAACACTTTAATTATCACCTTAAACTTGAGGATGTTACAACTCCTCCCCCCTTGAAAGGATTCCGCCCACGGAATCATGTCTGAGCGAATAGGTTGGGGTACTTAGCCATCATTTCAGTCTTGGTCTCCCATGTAAGGTGAGCACGGCGGTGATGCTTCCATTTTACCAAGACTAGCTCAATTTCTTTATTTCTCAACTTCACGACTTTTGTATTCACAATGGCTTCGGGCTCTTCAATGTATCTCAGCTTGTCATCGAGTTTAACTTCACTTATCGGCACAGCCGAATCTGAATCTATGAGATATCGCCTGAGATAGCCTACGTGAAAGACATTATGAATACCTGATAGATCCTCTGGAAGGTCGAGACGGTAGGCCTGTTTACCGATCTTCTCGATAATCTTGAAAGGTCCGATAAATTGTGGTTTAAGTTTACCACGTTTGCCAAACCGCAATACTCCTTTCCAAGGCGATACTTTTAACATAACATGATCGCCCACCTTGAAAATAATCGGCCTATGTTTTTGATCGCCGTAATACTTCTGTCGGTCTTGGGCTGCCTTTAGATGGTCCCGAACCATCTGAATCTTATCGTGCGTAGCTTGCAAGATCTCAGGTCCGATCAAAGGCTTTTCATCAGCCTCTTGCCAATAGGTAGGAGTTAGACATTTCCGACCATATAATGCTTCGAATGGTGGCATCCCTATAGAGGAATGATAACTATTATTATAAGTAAATTCCACCAACGGTAGATGGGTTTCCCAACTGCCACCGAAGTCAATAATGCAGGCTCGAAGCAGATCCTTAAGTGTCTGAATAGTACGCTCACTTTGGCCATTATTCTGAGGATGATAGGTTGTGCTGAGCTTCACCTTGGTACCCAAGGCATCTTGAAAACTAGCCCAAAAGTGAGAAGTAAATCGAGAATCACGATCAGATATGATGGATTTAGGAACACCATGTAGAGAAACGATCGTGTTAATATAGATCTGGGCCAGTCGCTTCATGGAATAGGTCTCACGAATCGGTATAAAATGAGCTGATTTGGTGAGACGATCAACAACCACCCAGACACTATCGTGCTGTCGAGAGGTAACCGGCAACTTAGTCACGAAATCCATAGTAATATGATACCACTTCCATTCCGAAATCGGTAGTGGTTGCATACTACCATATGGCTTCTGATGCTCGGCTTTTACCTGTAAACACACCAAGCATTTCTCAACATAGGATCCCACATCCCGCTTCATCCCAGGCCACCAACACATAGCCTTTAGATCACGATACATCTTAGTACTCCCAGGGTGATAAGAATACTTGGTGTTATGAGCTTCCTTCAGGATTACATCACGGAAGCCACCAAGCTTAGGAACCCATATACGAGCATTAAATGTCTTCAACCCTTGAGAATTATCTGAAAGCAGATGAACTTGATCAATAAGACGCTCAGATTTGAGGCCAGACTCTCGAAGAACCTTGCGTTGCCACCAACGTATATCTCTGAGAATAGATGGCTGCACCGTAACATAAGCGAGAATGAAGTTCAAGTTCAACTTACGGTCTTGATAGACTTTCCGGCTAAGCACATCGGCCACGACATTAGCTTTGCCGGGATGATAAACGATCTCACAATCATAATCTTTAACCAGCTCCAGAGCACGTCTCTGTCTCATATTCAGATTTTGCTGATCAAAGATATATTTTAAGCTTTTGTGATCTGTGAACAACTTTCATTTTGTGCCATATAAGTAATGCCTCCACAACTTCAATGCAAACACAACGGCTGCCAATTCAAGATCGTGAGCAGGATATTTCTTTTCATAGTCCTTAAGCTGCCGAGAGGCATAAGCGATCACCTTACCCCTTTGCATTAAAACACAGCCAAGGCCTAAACCCGAAGCATCACTATAGACTATAAAGTCGTAAGTGCCTTCAGGTAAGGCTAACACCAGGGCACTAGTCAATCGGGCTTTCAATTCTTGAAAAGCATTCTCATGTGGCTCTTTCCAAGCAAACAACACATTCTTTCGAGTGAGAGAAGTAAGAGGGACTGCGATCTTAGAGAAATCACGAATAAAGCGCCGATAATATCCGGCCAATCCCAGAAAACTCCTTACTTCAACTGCATTAGAAGGTGGTTGCGATGAGCGCACAACCTCCACTTTAGAAGGATCAACAGATACACCCTCCTCGGAGATCACATGCCAAGAATTGAACCTATCAAGATTCATATTCAATACTTAGTATACTCACTATATTAGGATTATTGGATACTTATCATGATTCTTGTATACGATTATGTATTGGGATATATATATATATACACACACACACACACTTAAGGTCGTAGAGTTTAGTTTTAGATTTATACCTTCCGTAGCCAAAACTCGCATTTAGAGAATTTAGCATAAAGCTTCTCATTGCGAAGAATTTCCAGCATCTGGTGGAGGTGTGTAACATGATCGGATTCCGTCCTAGAGTAGATTAGGATATCATCAATGAATACAATAACCGATTTGTCCAACATAGGTCGGCATACTCGGTTCATAAGATCCATAAAAGCGGCTGGAGCATTCGTGAGTCCAAAAGGCATCACCAAGAACTCATAATGACCGTATCGAGTACGGAATGCAGTCTTGGACACATCCTCCTCACGAACCTTCAGCTGATGATATCCAGATCGATCTAGTAAAGTACGAGGCGCCTTGTAGCTGATCAAACAGATCATCTATGCGAGGCAAGGGATATTTATTTCGGACCGTTACTTTGTTCAACTCACGATAGTCAATACACATTTGCAACGTCCCGTCCTTTTTCTTAACATATAAAACCGGAGCACCCCAAGGCGAGGAACTCGGCCTAATAAATCCCTTATCCAACAGTTCTTGTAGCTGAGTCATCATCTCTTTCAATTCAGAAGGTGCGAGACGATATGGAGCTCGAGCTACAGGTGCTGCTCCCGGTACCAGATCAATCCCGAATTCAACTTGCCTATTAGGAGGCAATCCCGGCAAGTCATCAGGGAATACATCAGCGTACTCTCGCACTACGGGAACATCAGACACCTTTGGCTTTTTAGTTTGCACGTCAACTACATAGGTTATATAGCTCGTGCATCCCTTATTGAGACATTGACGAGCTTTAGCGATTGACATAACTGTCATTTGACCTTTACGCCTCTCGCCATAAATGAACACCCTATTACCGTTCAATGAAGTTAGTTGAACAACTCGTTTATTACATTGGATTACTTCATCATGAGTTGCCAACCAATCCATCCCTACTATGACATCAAATTCTTTCATTTCCATAGGGATCAGATCAATAGAAAAGTCGTGATAATCTAGAGTGAGCTGACAGTCATTATAAACAATTTCCATAGTCATAGACTGACCATCAGCGATCTCCACATCAACAGTAAACGGTAGTAAGGCAGGTATAACAGATAGCTTATGCACAAATGATTTAGAAATAAAAGATAAGCTTGCACCCGAATCAATTAACACTTTAGCAGGCATGGAGTTCAAGAGAAATGTACCCATAACCACATCAGGTGCTTCTCTGGCCTCCTTCGCCGTCATCTGGAAGGCACGACCTTTGGCTCGCGAGGATTCGTCCCTCTTTGATTGGGAGGGAGCGCCCGAACGTGAAGGCTTGTTAACAGAAGCCTTACTTTCCTCTGGAGCTTGGGCCTAACACGCTTTGCTCAAATGTCCAAGGCGGCCACATTTGAGACAATTTTCATATCTTCGGGGGCACTTGGGTCTGGCATGCCCCGGCTCCCCACAGCAATGGCAGACCAGATAGGCCGTATTACATGGCCCCTGATGGGAACATCCACAATGATCACATCGTTTCTTCCCTTCAGAGTGGGAAGGTTGATACTGCGACTGGGGCTGAGAGACAGAAGATGCCAGAATCTTAAATTTCAAAGAGGCCTGCGACTGCGGTTCAGAAGTAGTGCCTGTATCAGGCTTCTTCACGTAGAAGGAAGAAGACTGACGGTTGGAAGTATGAAACTTATCATGTTTAAAGTTTTTGGGAGGCGACGCTTGAGGTTCAGCACGAGATACCTCAAATTCACGTGAAAGCGCAAACTCCACTGCTTCATCATAAGTATCAATCCGTCGTTCTTAACGAACTCCCGGATCTCTTGGCGGAGGCCCTCAACAAAGTACTCAATCTTATGCTTTTCATCAGCAATAAGACTCTGGGAAAACTGAGACTTCGTATTGAATTCTCGAACATAATCGCTGACACTAAGCGACCCTTGCTGGAACTTGACAAATTCCATCCTAAGCTTTTGAAGAGATACGGTGGGACAAAATCGCCGATTGAAGCGAGTCTTAAACTGCTCCCAGGTCATAGTTTCTACCATATCAGCACCAATGGTAGTGACCACTTCATCTCACCATTGAGTAGCTGCTTCCTTTAGTTTGCTGGAAGCGTATTTAACCTTGTCTTTATCATCAACTCTAGCAACCCAGAATAACCGCTCCATTTCCTTGATCTAATCAGTGGCAGCAGTTGGATCAATTTTTCCCACAAAGGCTGGAGGACAACAGCTGGTGAAGTCTTTATAGCTAAGACTTCGGTCCTTCCTTCGAGATTTGGAGGATTCGGATTTATCCTTCTTCTTCTCGGCCGAAGATTGACTTAGAGCTGTCTGAACTGCCTGGAAATGATTAGCCAATAACTCTTCAAAGTGCTTTGACTGGCTTCCTATCAGTTCAGAAACTTTATCAAGAACGCGAAGCTCTCTTTCATTGAACCCCTCACCGGAGGAATGCCCATAATCTTCCTCTTCATGTTCTAGGCTACTCTCCACATTGGGGTTAGGTTCAGTACGATCAGCCATTAAGTTGTATGATATCAATCATAGACATAGGTATTAGTTAAACAATAGCATGCCTATTAACCTAACCCGTACCCGTCCTAGGCCAAATCATAACTTAGTCTATGTCATAATATTGTTGCCTAGGCGGCCAATACAATCATCTGAAACCGAGCTCATAGTAGAGTATCGTCGACTATACTCATACAATGAACATCGGCTCTGATACCAAATTGAAACATCCATGTCAACATAATATAATAGTTAACGAGATTTTATATGATTAGTGCTAATTAACTAGATTTTTAGGAAAATCGGGCATGACCCGTTCGCACGGAGCCCTTATCCTTGTTTACTTGAAAGCTATAATTTGAAACATACATTAAATTTACAGGATACTTCTATATATTCTACAATCATCATCATCATCCCAAAATACATTGGGGGTATAAATATTTACATAACCAAAGGTGTTGGTAGACAACTACCCAAATTCCCAAAGTATACACTACTTGCATTACCAAAAGTTAGGATCCAGTAACGGTTTGCTCAAACTCTAGAAACCTCATTTCCTTTATCAATACTTCCTGTATTACATGAAACGTGAGAGATGTTAGCAAATAAAATTTGCTAAGTGAGTTACTAGATTGATAAGGCGTGCAAGCATACACATGTAATCGTAATGAAAATGATTATAAAATGACAAGTGCAATATCTTTTAATAAAATGATGTGGGGATGACCCACTAATTTGCTTAGGTTGCGGTACGTAACCCGCTAACCCGCCGTTGCCAACAGCTATGGATCAATGTCCAGCTGCGCAACTCCAACCGGCACCCGAAGTCCGGCCACCTACCCACGAGCTCATGTGGTGTAGGAATTTATACGCACAAACACAAAGTAAGGCGCTTGATAATAATAATGATAACCTGGATATCAGGTGAGGCCAATGATAAATGAGCATAGCTCACAAATGGGTTAATCAAGAGTAATCATATGAATGGAGAAGGAATCAAATCATAATAGGAGGTCAATGTGCATAGTTGGGTATCAAGTAAGGTTTCTGGCCATGATCATATGATAACAGTCAATGTAATGCATCGTAGATGCTTAGTAGATATGCACAATGTCACAGTTAAAATGAACATGTAATTATGCATGCAACACATATATCAATACTAGAACTCACAGAAATAGGCTAAATTAGCCTTGGTGTAGAATTATTGCTCAATAGTCTCTTAACGTCCAAAACCGGTAACCGGCACTCCTTTTTGATCCAAACCTATCAAACAATAATATTTAAAGCATTTATAAGCTTTTTATATCATATCACAATGTTTGGAACTCAATTAAAGTATTTAAGAGTTTTCAGTTTTAAATTCCGAATTCGCCGACACCATTAGGTTCTTTATTGAGTTTTATAGATTTGTGGGCTACATTTGATGATAATTTATATGTTATATAAGTATGGAATGACCCCATGAGGTTATGGTATCATTATAGGGCTTAAAACAAGTGAATTGGGTGAACAGGGGCTCGACTCGACGAGTCAGAAGGGTGACTCATCGAGTCAAAACTCACTGGAATCGAATTTATGCAAAATCTGATATCGACTCGGCGAGTCATATGGGTGACTCGGCGAGTCACCTCTGCAACCAGCCAGAAATGACGCCTTTTTTGACGTCCTGCTTGCCATTTCCTCGTCCCAAACTCGTTTCCCACCCACCAAAACACCTCCAAACTTAGTTTTATGATATATATGATGTATGTAAACATATATGAATAAATTTTAACATCTATATATCAAAATCTAAACTATTTCATCACTTGATTTCTTGCATAACTTTATACAAAATCAAACTCACTAAATAGTGAATTTCCTTGGTTTCTTTTTGGCTTGTAATTCAGAAATCATTTGAGAGATTCGTTTAACTACAATTAAGCTCCCTTTGAATCATTCCTACTGAAGTTACCTATATTCACCATAAGGTTACTAGGATAGGGAGAGCAAGAGAAGCACACATATACATATTACTCAAAGTACGATTGTGAAAATTACCTTGAATTCAATCTACGGTTTGCACAAGTCTCCAACTTTTAGCCACACTTGCAAGGGACTATCTAACCCTAGCTTCTCCTTTAAAGTGCAGAAAATTTTAGAAGTGAAATGGGAAGAAGGAGACCAACGATTGGGGATCTATTTGATCCTCAATTGGTCACACTAGTTACAACCACCACCCTCCAAGTTCTTCTTTTCTTGCATTTGGTTACAAATCTCTCATTCTTTAAATTTTGGAATTACATGGTTTCATAGTAGCTTAACTTACTCTTAAATCATGCATAAGACTTTGTACACTCTTGTATCATTTTCTCACTTACAAAGCATTAAGCACATAGTACAAGTAGATAAGCATGTGGCTAAGATTTTGGCTAAAATTTATAGTCTAATTTTTAAGTAAACAACTAATTAACTTTTATTTAACACTTTAATTATCACCTTAAACTTGAGGATGTTACACCTTTGGCCACCCTTAACCCTTCAATTTTGTCATTGTTACACAAATAAACCCTCACAACATTTAAATCTTTCACAAATCAAAGTACATTACCTATTTTCGTCAATTCAATAACCAACCAACATTATATTATTCAAGTTCCAATAAAAGCATACTTAGATAGTACTTGGCAATTATCTCATAATATTGCTCTTAGGTCAACAATAATAATTGTTCAACAAAGTTAGTTACATCTTTAGTCAATATTTCTATTATCTCCAATTAATAATAATTATTCTAATAATTATATTAACTCAACATTATTAGGGATATAATTACCTCCTAATTATTTGGGTGTTACAATTCTTCCCCCGTTAAAAGATTCCGTCCTCGGAATCCTAAGACTCAACACAACCAGGTGTTTCAAAGACCACATGTCTTATTACACCGCAGATGCTAAATTGTCATTTTCCACAATACACACGTTTAGGAGGCACATAGAGACTGTTCTATACCAATGACATTGATTCATAACAATTCATATCTTTATATTTAGTAACGACACAATACATGGTGCATCAAACAACATACTCTCATTAATCCGATTATACAATTTAGTCGCGTTGAGCGATATAATCCTTTTAGTGGCTTCATTTGTCACTTATCTTGCTCATTTTACCAATTATCCACCATGTTACCGACATACAAGTAGTCATTACACTATAGTACCAATTAACTACAATTACTTAGGCGCTTGATTTAGACTTAGAGCTAGTCCAACGTAGTGCTCAATCTAGACTTAGAGCTATTCCAACATATTGCTCAATTTAGAACTAGATCCAGTCCAACATAGTGCTCAATTTAGACTTAGAGCTAGTCCAACATTTGCTCAATTTGGACTTAGAGCTAGTCCAATATTTGCATGCATAATATATAACGCAATCCATTTACCATATTTAAATGAATCACGCAAATGTGAACAAATGACATCAATCAAGTCTCCAGTGGTAGTATGCAATGACATAATCCTACATACAATGCACAAGTTGGCCCCTTTAACGAATTTAAGCAAGTCTACTCCCATCCACAATTATGGAGTACACACAATTCGTTATATTTTTCTTTAGATGGGTGACACAAGTCGTCTATTTAACCACATTCATTGGTGAAACAATTATTACTAAGCCCCAAACCATTATTGGTTGAACCTCATTCATAGTCATTTGACTAATCTTGGAGGCACAAATTGTCCACTTCCCCCGTTGCGCTAACGCAACCCTTAAATTTTCCAAGAAGTCTTCCATTAAACACCAAGTTCTCCTTTTTCAAACACAAAATCAGTTCCTTTAGGAACAATCTTCGAAGGAATTGTCATTCTAATTGGCATAATCAAATTCTACCCATAACAACTAGCATTTCACAAAGAACTTTTATTTCTAAAAAGTTATTCGGGCTTTGGCTTACCAACCGGGTGGTAGTCAAAGTGCCACATATGTGCCCGAATTATTAATTTTACTCAACATTAGTTATTGTTTACTAGCAATAAAATCCATTATTTATATAAAGTCAGAGTGCAATCAACACCATTTGACTAGACCTCACGTCTATCATTACACAATTTATATCATACTATCATAAGAATAATATTGACTCTCTATTTAAGCCAACTTATTAAAAATGCATTTATTCCATATTAATGACTAATTGTCAAGAAGGTTCAAATAGGTTGCAACAACAACATAACAACATTTCAAAGAGGCGTACCCGAAATCAAAATAGAAGATGAAGATTCCACTATGGGGACTCATAATATTTGGCTGTAGCTCCAGCCTCGTCAAAAGTAGTCTTCCATTGAGGGAAATCCCGAATCATGTGGTCCACATAACCACATTCCCGACAAACTAAACACCACATTGGACATTAAGGTCGAATATGTCATGTCTCTCCACATTTATGACGCACTAGGTAATCCTTCGAACACTCTCATTTATGAAACTTTATACACTTCGAAAATCAATGTCGAGATTTAGATCTCGAACATTGGGGCAGAAATGACGCCTCAACGAAAAGTGACCTAAGAACGCGAATAGGGATCAACTTCCCTTGGGTAAACCACACATAGCGGTCAAACTAATTTATTGGGAACTATATTCATACCTCCCATTGAGGAATGAACCTCGCGACTTTGACAAAACAATTCATACTCGCGGATTCGAGTACATTTCACAACACACTCAAAGGAAGGAATAACACACTTTTTAAAAGATTAATTGGCATCAATATCTTAGCCACATACAAAGAGTGTGTTTTCATGTCAACTCATGTGATATTATGCTTATGTAGCTACCACAATACTCTCATGTCAAGCTTCTTATCATCAATCGACCCAATCGGTTGTTACACCTCTCCTATCAAGGTTCAATACACGACGTGGGTACGCATGTCTTCAAATTATTTTATACCCAACAACTAGGGTACATTTATCCGTATTTTACTCTCAAATCTCATCCATACACTTACCATTTTAAAATAACAACATCGAACCCAAAGTCGACCATAGATAATATATATATACTTCAGTTTTACGTATCATCACACAAAATTAGCATAAGTCTATCCAAGGTATACCCATCCTAGGCCAAAGTTCAAACCCATGTTTGTTGTCATAATATTTTCCTAGGTGGGTCCATATATATAAGCATCATCCAAGGGTTCAATGGTGAGTATCGTGCGCTATACTTTGTCGATGAACCACGTCTCTGATACCAAATTGAAACACCCATACAACGATAATACATGTTTAAGTGTAATAGTTTGTACAACAATACTTGCGGAATTAGGGTAGAACTAAAACTTTTACAACTACTGCATCATAAGTGATGCACTCGAATAACAATTATTAAGGTCTATAAGGTTACAGGTCATGATCCTCCGAACGCAGGAAGTCTGCTACCTAAAACCCAACACAACATTCAAGTCATACCGTAAGTCTTGAATCTAATATCTTCAACAACACGGAAGTCTGAAAGCTTCCAACATGGTATCACCAAAACCTGTAAAAATGTTAACAACTAAAACGTAAACAACAAAGTTGTTTAGTGAATTCCAAGATTAATATATATTATAATTACACTGTAACGATGTCATGCATTCCAATTAGTTCAATCATCATCAAACATTTGTCACTGAGCAATTTATGACTCATGTAATGGTTCACCTCACCTCTTTGATGACTATTGATTTTCCATAGCATTATAATTTACTACTACAAGTAAATTACAAGATTTATATCCACAAGTTCCACTTTCGCGGCCTAGCCTAGGCAAGTGATGTGTGAGACTAGTTAACTTCACAGAAGTACGTGGTAACATTCAATCATCACCGACCCATTGCATTACCAAAAACATACTACTCAAGACTTCACACACAAGTGATGTCTCCACATGCTTGCAGCCCAATGGTTGTTCACATTCGCCCGCAGGCGACCCGTTGCTGTCATCACATGAAATAACCCGATACAATCCAATCTGTACATGTATATATAAATGACCACGTCTACCCCGAACAAGTACGAGAGTGGTTTCCAACAATATATATACATACACATATAACTATGTCTATCCCGATCAAGTACGAGAGTGGTTACCAACAAATCAATCATGTTGAACATTCAACAATCCAATTAGTCAAGAATGATCCAATGTGGCTAATGTGTCTCGTGTGTTATCAATTTTATCTTTTTAGTTATTAATCTTCGAACCATAACCTTACATATGAGTACGATTTGGTTACCACTTTAGGTTTACCGGTTAAATGTCCTTCACCAACAACTTACAACCAGATAGGTAATCAAGCAATGTGCCATAACGATCAATAAATGATGGCCTCAAGATCTACTCGACTAATTAATAACAAGCATTTGTTCTATTCAGTGTTTAATGTCCAAATAGATTAAAGTGCTCAACTAACAACAATTAATCATATTAATGACTCTCCAAATAGTCATATTGTGAAGACCACCCCTTACAGGGCAGTTGTTACGAGTCTAGGTCCCATATCATGCAACACGATATCAATCATAACTAATATAGAGTAATTAAGTTGCAGAATTATAAATTACAGTACACAATATTAGGATTAAGTTTAATACAGTTTACAGTTTTCAAAATTAAACTTATAAAGGGTACAATCTAATCTAATTCATGTCATCATACAATCAGTCAATCTACCCAGACCACCACAATTTTCATCTGCCAATCAGTACTGAAAGGGTTGTTGAGTAGTGGTCTATGAAAACTTCGACTTGATTCTTGTAAGACCTAAGAACTAGGTCCAGTAGGTGACTTTCCTTTATCTTTTCCTGTAAAAAGTGTAAACAACATCTGTAAGCAAAGCTTAGTGAGAATATAGGTTTTCAGATTACATGCATTATCAAGCGGATCATGGGTCTAGCATGATATGTCTTGACTGCCGCCACTGCCACTCATGATTGAGACATAGTAGTCATAGAGACGGATGATGTTCAAGCCACGCTCACGCTTTAATTGTGGGGATCAGCCACATACTGGGCTAGCTACCAGTAAATCAACATGACAGAACATCGAAGTATCATTACCAAGTTCAATAGAACTGGTGAGATAGCATGGTCTAGAACAATAGACCGTCAAGGCTAATCATTCTAAGCTGAATCGATATGTCAAAGGTGCGAGAAATAATGAAAGCATAAGTCATCAAGGTCATGATAGCAATAAACTCATAGCAATATCTGAAATGAACCGTAAGTACAATGTCATGCGGAATGATAAATCAAATAGCTATCATGATCCACAGGGCATCACCGAACCGTGGTGAGCACAAGTCACAATCCAGCTGATCATGTATGAATGTCAAATTAATCTATCATCAACAATATGTCTCAACCGGAATCTAGCATGTAAAACTGAATATCTATAACTCACAGGTTCTGTGGTCTTTATCAAGCAGATTAAAATCCACGACCTGAGTTATCCCAAGATTTTATCTTTAAATCTTTGTCAATCTGATCTCTGGCTTTTCTTTTCAAATCTGAGACCCACTTTCAATATCTTTAAATCCTTAGTTCTTTGTTCAGAATTTATCTAAACCTGTCCAGAATTATATCATAGCAATATCATTAGCTTTTAGCTTTAAAATCTTTATTTAACCTGATTCTGATAAACTGATAACTCATCAATCATTTCGTTCATTTTCTTTGTTTCTTTGAATTCTCAAAAGGTGTATATATATATTTTTATATCATGTTGCTTTATTTATTAATCTTTAATAATATACTCATGGGTATTGTAATTGTAAAATATCATTTATTTGTGATTTTAAAGTATCAAAATAGGACATCCGGATTCGGACTAACCGGATCAAGCATCCGGATTCGGACCGAAATAACTAATCCGAATTTGGGCCATCCGAAGCATAGGATCCGAAATTGAAGCATCCGAACTCGACCATCCGAACTCGGGTCATCCGAAACAAGTGTTTCATCATCCGGATCAGGTCTGAATTTGGACATCCGAATTGGGCACTATATCCGAATTTGGGTCATCCGAATTCGGATCCATACTTAGATATTTTCCAGATTTGTTCTTGATGTTTTATCTTATCTTCATACGGATTTTTATAAAAATTCACTAACATCCATTTTTATCAACATGCAACTTACTATAATGTTATATTATCATATTTGAGTTATTTTTATACAATTTTCCCTATCATAAACACACTAAATCATTCAAAATTATCCAAAAATGTCACACCCCGTTACCCCGGTTGGCAACGAAGACGTCGCGGAAGCATAACCATAATCATAACGAACGACCACTATATGAACGTTTTTAAAATACATCGGTAAAACTTTAAAATATAGCAATGTTTTACATAGTCTGATATGAAGAATAGAAGTTCGCATAATACAAAGATTTAATTACATAATTAAAATATCCAGAATAATGCAGCTAAATCTTCGTTAATTTTGAATATGCATGCGACTCCATGGATGCGGAAGCTTGAAAGTAAATACGTCCGAAGGCATACTTGCCTTAATTTCCTGAAAATACACGCTAAAATACGTCAACAAAAATTGTTGGTGAGCTCATAGGTTTACACGTAAATCTGACTTGTATGGACAACAATAGTAGAGTTTGAATTTATAAAATCATAAATTCCATGTTATGTATTACATATAAACCATCATGCAACCGAAGCTTAATTAAAGTGAGTTTGCCCTGTGCAGTATTCCCATACGTAATACCGTGTGTTAAATATATATGTACTCGCTGTTAGCCGACCCGAATTAACCCGAATGGGGGACATGACTCCCGATAGATCTATCCACAATATATTCGCGCTTACAAATAAATGCAATTAACGGTTCATGATATAAGGGCTGATGGAACCACATGTGTAATACATAATAGAAATGAAGATGTTTTCGTGTCCATATGAAAACGAAGCATGTATTTCAACCCCAAAACATAACAGTGTGAAAATAGGGGGCTATGAGGACTCACCGAGCTTGCGATGGCAAAAACGAGCGTAAAATGCTATTTAGCGAAAGTGGACGGATGATGCACCGAGTGAGTTTAATCCAGCCCTAAATGATAATAAGGACTTCATATCTCTAATATATGATAATATATATATATTTATAGATTTTTATGTCTTAAATCACCCAACATTACAAGTTTATAAATAAAACCCACTTAAAACGTCAAGTTTATATATATATATATATATATATATATATATATATATATATATATATATATATATATATATATATATATATATATATATATATATATATATAATTTTTCAGCTTTTCGGAGGTTTAGGCTTTGGTTATCTAGGACATTAAACTACTATATACAAAGGATTTTTAGAATCAAGAACGACCATTTTTCGAGATGTTTAGGTTGGTGAAAAAGCTCGTTAAAAAACCCTATGTTGGCCATTTTTGAGCTGTCAAACTTTCGGTTTCCCAAATAATTTCTGGAGGTCTTAAACTCCAAATAAATTATGAAAACTTCCAGATCTATAGTTAACACATAGATCTAACGTTTGAGACAAGAATAAACTCATTTCGTTAAGTTATGAATTAGTTATGAATATTCAAAGTCGATACAAATTTTCTGCCGAAAATCAGGAGTTTATAAACTTGAAATAACTTATGATTCTTGTTGTTTATTCAAAGACTACTTGTATACAAGTTATAAAACACATATATATTACTTGTTTTCATAATATTAACACTTTTATGATGTGTTTATATATTCATAAACACATTTAAAGAAACAACTTAAAAATAAAAACTAGAAACTTATAAACTTGAGTTTTTATGAAACTTGTTGTTGTTGGTGATTATATATATTATGCAAGACTTATATAAACATAAATGTATGATGAAATAAGTTTGTATTTACTTACTTTGAAGTGTTTAGAGTATGATATTGAGTAGAAGTTGAAATCTTTGAAAGATATGCACCAAGAACACTTGAATTCCACCAAGAACACTTGAATTTCACCAAGAACACTTGAATGAAAATGTTGGCAATGTGTGTGTGGGATCCGGATTTAGAGAGAGAGATAGTTTTTGGTGTGATTCAAATGAATGAAATGCTTCTTTATTTATAGAAGAAATTTTGGTCTTTCAAATGATGAAAGGCATGGGATGAAAAGGAAGAGTGCACTTTTAAACAAAATGATGGTGTTTAAAGTGAGTATGATTTTTGTAATAAAATATTGAAGTCAACCACTAAAAAGCCACCCTATAGGCCGACCCTTTACATGTATTTTACATGTATTTTCATTTTTTTTGTATAAAAGTATTTAGAAAGGTATTCTTGTCTTTCCCTTTTTATGTAATTTCATAAATACTTATGGATGCATTTTTTTAATGAATTGTTTTAGTCTTGCATAATTAATGTTAAGTATTTGTATTAGTGTTTGATTAGTGTCAGTAATCGTAATTTAATTATGTACATAGTTGAATTAGTCCCTCATATCGTAAATTGATCGGATTAATTGATTTCCCGATTCATCGCACCGATGAATTTGATTCTAATGGAGTTGAATTTTCTAATAACATTGTTAATCACTTGATTAATTTCTAAAGACCACTGAGATTATAATTGGCTATTAAATACAGATTAGGTCATAGATGCTAACCTGGTTTAATGCCGGATGTTACAGTCTCCCCCTGTTAAGGGAATTTCGTCCCGAAATTAGCTCGTGTTCTCCACTGCTTGAGTATTTGGGAACAGCTGAGGGTATTTTTCTCGGAACTGGTTTTCGCGTTCCCACGTAAACTCAGGACCTCGCTTAGAGTTCCATCTGACTTTTATTATCGGGATCCGGCTGTGCTTTAGTTTCTTGACTTCTCAGTCCATTATTTCCACGGGTTGCTCAATGAAGTTCAACTTATCATCTAATTCTAGCTCGTCCATGGGTATAACGAGTGTTTCATCAGCCAGACACTTCTTAAGATTGGACACGTGGAAGGTATTATGAACGTTACAAAGCTCTGGGGGTAGATCGATTCGGTAGGCTACCGGGCCAATTCTTTTGGTGATCTTGAATGGTCTGATATAACGAGGATTGAGTTTTCCTCGTTTCCCAAAACGGATTACGCCCTTCGAAGGCGAGACTTTCAACATTACTTGATCTCCCTCTTGGAATTCCAAATCCTTCCATCGAACATCGGCATAGCTTTTCTGTCGATCCCGCGCGATCTTTAATCGGTTTCAAATCTGGGCTATCTTTTCTGTAGTCTCTTGGATGATCTCAAGTCCAGTAATCTGACTATCTCCTACTTCAGCCCAACAAAGTGATGATCGACACTTTCGCCCATAGAGTGCCTCGAATGGGGCGGTTTTAATACTCGAGTAATAGCTGTTGTTATAGGAAAACTCAACTAATGGCAGGTGCCTGTCCCAACTTTTGCCAAAGTCGATAACACATGCCCTTAGCATGTCTTCCAAAGTCTGAATCGTCCTTTCACTCTGACCATCCGTTTGCGGGTGATAGGCGGTGCTCATATCTAGACGTGTACCCAGTGCTTCTTGCAACGATTGCCAAAATCTTGATGTGAACCGGCTGTCCCTGTCTGATATAATTGATACTGGCACTCCATGCCTTGAGACGACTTCTTTAAGATTGATTCGTGTTAACTTATCCATCTTATCAGTCTCCTTGATTGGCAGGAAGTGTGCGGTCTTGGTAAGTCGATCCACAATCACCCAAATGGTGTCATAACCTCCAGAAGTCTTTGGCAACTTGGTGATGAAGTCCATGGTGATATTTTCCCACTTCCACTGGGGTATTTCTGGTTGAACTAACAATCCTGATGGTTTTTGGTGCTCAGCCTTAACTTTCAAACACGTTAAGCACTTGCTGACATACGTAGCAATGTCAGCCTTCATGTTTGGCCACCAGTACATTCCCTTCAAATCGTGGTACATCTTATCTGACCCTGGATGAATAGCATATCTTGTTTTATGCCCTTAATCCATGACCAACTTCCTTACTCCTCTGAATTTTGGTAGCCAAATTCTGCGCACGAAGTACCGACATCCATCTGGCTTGATTTCAAATTGCTTATCCATTCCTCTCAAGGATTCATCCAGTAGATTACCCTCCTTGACTGCTTCTTCTTGTGCCTTGCGGACTTGAGAGTTTAGGTTTGACTGTATAGTCATGACCAAAGCTCGGACTCTCAATGGTTTAACCCATTCCTTTCGGCTCAGGGCATCAACTACAACATTCACCTTTCCCGGATGATAACGAATCTCGCAGTCGTAATCGCTAAGCAGCTCAACCGAACGACGTTGCCTCATATTTAACTCTTTCTGATTCAGAATATGCTGGAGGCTTTTATGGTCTGTGAACATCGTGCACTTAGTTCCGTACAGGTAGTGCCTCCATATTTTGAGAGCAAACACCATTGCTCCAAGCTCCAAGTCATGAGTCGTATAGTTCACCTCATGGATTTTGAGCTGCCGTGATGCGTAAGCAATGACTTTATCTCTTTGCATGAGCACACAACCTAATCCATTGTGTGAGGCATCACAGTAGACCACAAAATTTCTGTCCCTTCAGGTAAGGACAGAATTGGTACACTACACAATCTTTGCTTTAACTGTTGACACGCTTTTTCTTGCTCTTCACCCCAGATATATTTTACATCTTTCCGAGTTAGCTCTGTTAAGGAACCTGCTATCTTTGAGAAGTTTTCAATAAATCGCCTATAATAACCGGCAAGCCCTAGAAATTGGCAGATTTTCGTGGGAGTTCTAGGAGTTGCCCAGTTCTTTATGGCCTCGATTTTTGATGGATCAACTTAGATTACCTGGCTGTTGATCACATGTCCAAGGAATTTAACTTCTCGCAACCAAAATTCACATTTGGAAAATTTGGCGTATAACTGTTCCTTCTCTAACAACTCCAAGATCAGCTTGAGATGTTGTTCGTGCTCCTCCTTATTTCTAGAATAGATGAGGATATCGTCTATGAACACTATTACAAATTTGTCTAGATACGGTTTACACACTCGATTCATGAGGTCCATGAATACGGCTGGTGTGTTGGTCAAACCGAATGGCATCACCTGGAATTCGAAATGTCCATAATGAGTTCTGAATGCTGTCTTGGGAATGTCTTCTTCTCGAACCTTTACTGGATGATAACTGGATCGCAGATCAATCTTAGAGTAGAAGCTAGATCCCTGTAGTTGGTCAAATAGGTCGTCAATTCTGGGAAGGGGGTAGCGGTTCTTTACCGTTAACTTATTTAGCTCTCGGTAGTCTATGCACATTCTGAAGGATCCGTCTTTCTTTTTCACAAATAAGACCGGAGCTCCCCAAGGTGAGGAACTTGGTCGAATGAATCCTTTATCCATCAACTCTTGTAATTGATTGGATAGCTCTTGCATTTCAGAAGGAGCGAGTCTATATGGGGCTCTTGCGACCGGTGCAGCTCCCGACACCAAATCGATTTGGAACTCCACTTACCTAGCTGGCGGAAGCCCAGGCAAATCTTCCGGGAAGACCTTCGGATAGTCACAAATCACTGGAATATCCTCGAGTCGTTTCTCCTCCGACTCTTTTTCTGCAATCTGTACTAGTACTGCATGGCAACCTTTCCTAATGCACTTTAATGTTCTTAGGCCGGATATGACATTCAGCTTTCGGTTCTTTCTTTCCCCTTGGACTGTTATGACCTTCTTCTTGTGGAGTGGTATCCGTACCACTTTCTTACCGCACAAAATCTTGGCATGATTGTGTGACAACCAATCCATACCAATTGTTACATCAAAACTTCCGAGTTCTATAGGCATCAAATCTATCTTAAAGGGATGATCTGCCAGCTTCAGTGTGCATTCCTTAATAATACTACTTGCCTCTATTATTTTGCCGTCAGCCAGTTCTATAGTATAAGAGTTGTCTAAGGGAAAAGGAGTGGCATTCAATTGCTTACTAAACTTATCAGATATAAAGCTCCTATCAGCCCCAATATCAAAGAGTACGTAAGCGTAAATGTCATTTAAAAGAAACGTACCTGATACCACATGGGGATCCTGACGAGCGTCACCTGTTCCTAATACAAATGCTCTCCCCTGAGCTTCTCCACCATTCCTCAACTTCGGGCACTCACTCCTGAAGTGCCCGACAGCTCCACATTCATAGCAGCCTCTCTTATTGCCGCCATTGTTACCCGGGGTTCCAAATTTACAGTCCTTGGCCAAATGACCAAGACGTTTTCATTTTCCACAAGGGGTTGGGCAGGGACCCTTGTTGTGATGGTAGGTGCATTGGGTGCAGAAAGGCTTTGTACCTGTGTAGCCTTTCCTTGTTTCAACTCCCGCTACATAAGCCTTGATGGTTTCGGGCTTCTTGGATTGTGAGCCCGTATTCTTTCCAGACTTGTCCTCCCATTTCCTCTTGTTTTCCCCGGCCTTGGCTTCGATTCTCCAGGACACTTGATCCATAAGGTTATTGGCCCTTCTGATGGCGTCCTGAATGGTGGTTGGGTTGGAGGCAGGGACATTGCCTTGAATTTGAGGAGCGAGTCCCCAAATGTAACGCTCAATTTTCATGTATTCAGGGGTTACAATCTGAAGACACAAAATGCTTAGTTCGTGGAATCGGTTGGTGTACCCAGCTACATCCGTTCCTTTCATAGCCAGATTCCAAAACTCTGACTCCATCTTCTGTAGTTCATTTCTCGGGCAATACTCGTCGGTCATCATTTGTTTTAACTCGGTCTAGGCAAGTTGGTAAGCTGCATCAATCCCCACAGACTGGGTATACGAGTTCCACCATGTCAAGGCACTATCTTGCAGAGTGTGGGTGGCGAATTTCACCTTGTCTCCTTCAACACATCCGCTAACACGGAAGACAGACTCCAATTTTTCGAACCATCGTACCAATCCGACGTCTCCTTCAGTTCCATTGAAGTATTGGGGCTTGCAACTATAAAACCCCTTAATTCCACAACCCTTTGGGTGGGTTTCAGTACCTCCCATGGTGCGGCTAGCACCACCATCTCCATTAGCAGAACTGTTTCGGTTGGTCTCATAAGTGGCTATAGCGGCAACCACTCTTTGTGCGACTAATTCCTCGATTTCTGCAGCGTTCATGGCTCTTTTCGGCGGCATTATCTTAAAGTTTAAAGAAAAGAGCATAGTGTAAGGAGTTGAATCTTAAAGGTTTAAATTTTTCTTAAGGCACAAAACTATAATCATCAAACACAATTTCATAAATAACTTGCAATATTCATTAATCATTCATAACTTTCTTACAATGGGCGGGTTATTACCCGAAAATTTTTGTCCTACACTATTACATAATATTTTTCCTAACATTAGAAAGATAGATAAAGGGTACTAAGTGTGGGAGTGATCAGGGGTCTCTCCCTTCTCCAACGCGTTGAGGCACTGAGTCAGCTCCTCGTTCCGAGCCTCGCTTTCGGCTAGTCGCTGCTGAAGCTCATCCAGGCCATCCTGTTGGATGGTGAGTTCGTGTTTGTTAACCCAGTACAAATTGGAGTTCTGTATCTCCTCCCGCTCCAAACGGGCAGTCAATTCTCCAATATCCTGGTTAAGTAACCGGATTTGGAGGTCATGTCGTGAAGACCGTGCTACTAGCAGGGGTACGGTCTGGTCAGCCGTGTCCTGGGTGAGCGGTGGGATCGGTGCGGAGGATGGTCCTCCGACCTCGAACTGGGAAGGGATTCCTTCCTCTTGTATCCACTCACGGAGAGTCTCAAGCATCCAGCCCCATCTTCGGGCGTCTACCCGTCGTTGCTGTGGTGAGGGATTTGGTTGAGGAGTCGAGATGGGAATAGACTCCCGCATTGGTGTGATCACCCTCTTTCGGGGTGTATACAACATCTTTGGGCCGTTTGGGTAGGGGCGGTACGGCTTGAATGATGGCACCGCTGGGTGGTATGGAGTGCGGGCGGGGATCACCGGGGATAGTGGATCTACTCTGGTGTTGTCCTCTTCCATCGGTTCTTCTTCGTGTGATTCTTCGATTGGATCCTCGTCCTCCGAGGTGTCTTCCTCCTCGGTCGGGTCCTCCTCAGAAAATACTTCCAGGTTGTATGGGCTGGTAGGGGTATACTCCTCTTCTGAGTCGGACAAAATGATTATCTCTTGGTGGGACATGTTTTCTGCTATCAAGGTCCATGCATAGTCTTTTAGTTAGTTACAAAATATTTTTTTTTAAATCAGTAAAATTTAAGTGCAGTTATAGTCTAGGGTACTAATGCAACCTAGTTCACTATAACTATGGCTCTGATACCAATCTGTCACACCCCGTTACCCCGGTTGGTAACGAAGCGCGACGTCGCGGAAGCATAACCATAATCATAACAAACGACCACTATATGGACGTTTTTAAAATACATCGGTAAAACTTTAAAATATAGCAATGTTTTACATAGTCTGATATGAAGAAAAGAAGTTCGCATAAGACAGAGATTTAATTACATAATTAAAATATCGAGAATAATGCAGCTAAATCTCCGTTAATTTTGAATATGCATGCGACTCCATGGATGCGGAAGCTTGAAAGTAAATACGTCTGAAGGCATACTTGCCTTAATTTCCTGAAAATACACACTAAAATACGTCAACAAAAATTGTTGGTGAGCTCATAGGTTTACACCTAAATCTGACTTGTATAGACAACAATAGTAGAGTTTGAATTTATAAAATCATAAATTCCATGTTATGTATTACATATAAACCATCATGCAACCGAAGCTTAATTAAAATGAGTTTGCCCTGTGCAGTATTCCCATACGTAATACCGTGTGTTAAATATATATGCACTCGCTGTTAGCCGACCCGAACTAACCCGAATGGGGAACATGACTCCGGATAGATCTATCCACAATATATATTCGCGCTTACAAATAAATGCAATTAACAGTTCATGATATAAGGGCTGATGGAACCACATGTGTAATACATAATAGAAATGAAGATGTTTTCGTGTCCATATGAAAACGAAGCATGTATTTCAACCCCAAAACATAACAGTGTGAAAATAGGGGGCTATGAAGACTCACCGAGCTTGCGATGGCAAAAACGAGCGTAAAATGCTATTTAGCGAAAGTGGACGGATGATGCACCGAGTGAGTTTAATCCAGCCCTAAATGATAATAAGGACTTAATATCTCTAATATATGATAATATATATATATTTATAGATTTTTATGTCTTAAATCACCCAACATTACAAGTTTATAAATAAAATCCACTTAAAACGTCAAGTTTATATATATATATATATATATATATATATATATATATAATCAGGTTCATTAGCGTACCTATGAGATTCCAGCGTACCGAGCGTACCCTAATGTGAATGATCATTCACATATATTTTTTTTGAATAGACATGTATAAGACAACATTATATGACTTTTTTTCAAAAGGAGCAATATCATAAATCTTGTGAATGTTAAAAAAAGATCATGTGAATGGTCATTCACACCATTCACATTGTGTGAAATGACCATTCACATGGATGACCATTCACATAAATATGCATTGAGCATTCACATAATTTTTAAGGACACAGAAAGCGTGAATGTATGTGAAATTCATATATCATGTGTATAACATTAATTTAAACATGATTATGAGAAAAAAAATTGAAAAAAAGTTTTTTAAGGTTGGTACCTTCGGGTGCACTTGATTTCGAGAGGTACTTTTTTGAACCTGACTCTATATATATATATATAAATAAAATTTTCCAGCTTTTCGGAGGTTTTTCGGCCTACTTTGAGGCTGTTTTTGACCAAGCTCCAAAACGTTTTAGGCTTTGGTTTTTTAGGACATTAAACTACTATATATATATAAAGGATTTTTAGAATCAAGAACGACCATTTTTCAAGATGTTTAGGTTGGTGAAAAAGCTCGTTAAAAACCCTATGTTGACCATTTTTGAGCTGTCAAACTTTCGGTTTCCCAAATAATTTCTGGAGGTCTTAAACTCCAAAATAAATTATGAAAACTTTCAGATCTATAGTTAAGACATAGATCTAACTTTTGAGACAATAATTAAATCATTTCGTTAAGTTATGTATTAGTTATGATTTTTCAAAGTCGATATAAATTTTCTGCCGAAAATCCGCAGTTTATAAACTTGAAATAACTTATGATTCTTGTTGTTTATTCAAAGACTACTTGTATACAAGTTATAAAACACATATATATTACTTGTTTCATAATATTAACACTTTTATGATGTGCTTATATATATATATTCATAAACACATTTAAAGAAACAACTTAAAAATAAAAACTAGAAACTTATAAACTTGAGTTTTTATGAAACTTGTTGTTGTTGGTGATTATATATATTATGCAAGACTTATATAGACATAAATGTACGATGAAATAAGTTAGTATTTACTTACTTTGAAGTGTTTAGAGTATGATTTTGAGTAGAAGTTGAAATCTTTGCAAGATATGCACCAAGAACACTTGAATTCCACCAAGAACACTTGAATTTCACCAAGAACACTTGAATGAAAATGTTGGCAATGTGTGTGTGTGGGATCCGGATTTAGAGAGAGAGATAGTTTTTGGTGTGATTCAAATGAATGAAATGCTTCTCTATTTATATAAGAAATTTTGGTCTTTCAAATGATGAAAGGCGTGGGATGAAATGGAAGAGTGCACTTTTAAACAAAATGATGGTGTTTAATGTGAGTATGATTTTTGTAATAAAATATTAAAGTCAACCACTAAAAAGCCACCCTATAGGCTGGCCCTTTACATGTATTTTCATTTTTTTATTGTATAAAAGTATTTAGAAATGTGTTCTTGTATTTTCCTTTTTATGTAATTTCATAAATACTTATGGATGCATTGTTTTAGTCTTGCATAATTAATGTTAAGTAATTGTATTAGTGTTTGATTAGTGTCACTAATCATAATTTAATTATGTACTTAGTTGAATTAATCCCTCATATCGTAAATTGATCGGATTAATTGATTTCCTGATTCATCGCACCGATGAATTTGATTCTAATTGACTTGAATTTTCTAATAACATTGTTAATCACTTGATTAATTTCTAATGACCACTGATTAGATTATGATTGGCTATTAAATACAGATTAGGTCATAGATGCTAACCTGGTTTAATGCCGGATGTTACAAAAAATCATATTTTTTTTGTCAAGAACACTTATTTTTATAAAAACTCAGATTTTCATTTTAATTGGACGATCCAACCCACGATTTTTGTTTCTATAACTTCTATTAACTTAAACACATGATTATCTACTAAAAACTTAAACATGCAACCATCAAATTCCATGTTTATAATCCTAGGTTTCGGTTTTTCATAAAACTGAACCAAAATTCACAAAATTTCGAATTTTAATCAATTATTACCTCAAATTCTTGCAGATAATTGATGTTTGATGATTGTTGTAACTCCTTGGATTAAATCTTCAATTAATTGAACAAATTTGGATTTCTTGGTAAAAACTTGGAGGAACCGTATGATGAAGAGAGAGAGAAGAGAGAGAGTTAATTTTTGGTGTTAATGACCATTAAATCTCCTTTTGGGGTTTTTATATATTTACTTTGATAAAGACCCATTTAACCCCCTCCACTTTTGTATAACACATTTCTTTTAACTTTAATCCTCTAGATACTTTATAACATTTATATCATATTTAACTTAATTAATTAATTAACTTACAAAATAAATAATGTAATAAAATTACATTATTAGCTCAAAACAGAAAATTAAGTTCGGCTAAAAGTTAGGTTGTTACAGAATGGGCTCCACCACGCACAAACTTCGTCCTCGAAGTTAGCTATGTTCGAACAGACTTGGATAGGTAGCTTTCATGACATCTTTAGATTCCCAAGACTGATGCGAACCTTTGTGGTGTTTCCACTAGACGAACACCATCTGTATTTCTTTATTGCGAAGCTTTTTGGTCTTCGATTCCAGAATAAATTTCGGCTCTTCAATCACTCGAAGCTTCTCATCAATCTGCACATTCACATGTGGTATTTGAACTTCTCTTTCATCTGCTAAGCTCTTTCGCAAATGACTGACATGGAATACAGGATGTATTCCCGCTAATTCAGTTGGCAATTCAAGACGGTATGATTGGTTTCCTATCTTTTCAACAATCTTGAATGGGCCAATAAATCTCGGAGCTAGCTTATTTCTCTTTATGAATCTTACCACATTCTTTATTGGAGATACTTTCAGCATCACCAATCGTTAACTGCAAAACTAATCGATCGATGCCGATTGTCGTAATATGACTTCCGCCTGCTTTGAGCTTCAAGTATATTCCTTCTGACAAGTTGAATCTTCTCATGAGTCAACTGTAGAAGGGCAGGACCTGCTAAAGGCGATTCACCTATTTCGCGCCAACAGGTGGGAGTTTTGCACTTTCGTCCATATAAAGCTTCAAAAGGAGCCATCTTGATAGTGGAATGATAACTGTTGTTGTATGAGAATTCGACCAAAGGCAAGTGGTCATCCCAATTACCACCCAGATCAAGAACGCAGACACGGAGCATATCTTCAAGAGTCAAGATAGTGTGTTCACTTTGACCATCTGCATTAGGATGATAAGCAGTTCTCATAGAGATTCGAGTACCCATTCCATCTTGCAGCGCTTTCCAGAATCTTGAAGTGAAACGACTATCACGATCAGAGACGATAGACTTCGGCACACCATGACGAGATCTGACCTCGGTGATGTATATATGTGCCAATCTATCAAGAGAATGCGTCTCTTTCATCGGTATAAAATGAGCTGACTTCGTTAATCGATCCACGACTACCCAGATGGAGTCGTGATGTCTCTTGGTTTTAGGCAATTTCGTGACAAAGTCCATGGTTATATGCTCCCACTTCCACTCAGGAACTGGCAGTGGTTGCATATCCCCGAAGGGTTTCTGATGTTCTGCCTTAACCATTTGACAGACTCTGCAGCTTTCAACATATTGACCGATGTCTTTATTCATTCCTCGCCATCAGTAATCAGCTTTTAGATCGAAGTACATCTTTGAGCTGCCAGGATGAATAGATAACTTGGACTGATGGGCTTCAGATAGAAGAGTGTTGTGAATAGAACCATATTTAGGAATCCAGATTCGGTTTCCCTTGAGACATTGAAGCCCCAAATGATTCATAGACAGAAATTGAAGTTGCCCTTTGAGATTTTCAAAACAAAGATTCTCTTCTTTCAGTGCTTCAACTTGGGCAGATTTGATGTCTTCGATAAGATCAGAAGAGAATACAATAGGAGTCAGGGCATAGCAACACTTTTCTAGATATGTCTTTCTACTCAAAGCATCCGCAACCACATTGGCTTTGCCGGGATGATACAGGATCTCGCAATCATAGTCCTTGATAAGCTCCAAGGACCGACGCTGTTTCATGTTCAGATCCTTTTGAGTAAATAGATGCTTGAGACTTTTATGGTCGGTGTAAAGCTGACACCGAGTCCCATAGAGATAATACCTCCAGATTTTCAATGCAAAGGTAACGGCAGCCAACTCAAGATCATGAGTTGGTGCACTTTTCTCATAGTCTTTCAATTGCCTTGAAGCATAGACAATGACTTTTCCCCCTTTGCATGAGGACACAACCTAACCCTGTACCAGATGCATCGCTATAAACAATGAAGTCATCATTGCCTTCTGGTAAGGCTAGGATTGGAGCTTAAATGAGTTTCTGCTTCAAAGTTTCAAATGCCTCTTGCTGTTTATCAGCCCATACGAAATGTGTATTCTTTCGTGTTAGCATCGTGAGTGGCACAGCAATCTTCGAGAAGTCCTTAATGAATCGCCGATAGTAACCAACCAATCCAAGGAAACTTTTGATTTCAGAGGCATTACGAGGTGTTTGCCATTTCTGAACAGCCTCGACTTTAGACGGATCAATTGGAGATACCTTCGCCAGATACGACATGGCCAAAGAATTGAATCTATAAAGAAATCAAAGTGGAATTTCAAGTTTTCATTGATACAAGGAACGTTTAGGAAATAGCTCAAGACAATGTAAAATTATACCTGTCTAAGCCAGAACTCGCATTTCGAAAATTTTGCGTAGAGTCTTTCTTTTCTCAATAACTCTAGCAGTTGACGCAGATGAACAATATGATCAGCCTCCGTTTTGGAGTAAATCAGAATATCGTCTATAAATACGATAACTGACTTATCCAGCATTGGCCTGCATACGCGATTCATGAGATCCATGAACGCCGGTGGTGCATTTGTTAAACCGAAAGGCATTACGAGAAATTTGTAATGACCGTATCTCGTTCGGAAGGCTGTCTTTGGAATATCCTCATCTTTTACTTTCAGTTGATGATACCCAGAACGAAGATCGATTTTGGAGAAGTAACTTGCTCCTTGTAGCTGATCAAATAAATTATCAATTCTGGGCACAGGATATTTGTTCTTGATGGTGACTTTGTTCAACTCACGATAGTCGATGCACATTCAGAGAGTTCTGTCTTTCTTTTTAACAAACAAGACAGGTGCACCCCACGGAGATGAACTAGGTCGGATAAATCCCTTTTCTAACAAATCTTGCAATTGCTTTGACATTTCCTACATTTCTGCAGGCGCAAGTCTGTAGGGAGCTTTAGCGATTGGAGCCGCAGTAGGAACTAAGTCAATTCCGAACTCAACTTGACGTTCTAGTGGCACTCGAGAAATATCATCAGGGAATACGTCTGGGAACTCACAGACGATCGGAATATCATAAATGGATTTCTTGTTATCTTCAGAGACAGTTTCAGACGAGACAAAACACAAGTAGGATTCGTGACCCTTAGATAAATATTTATGCGCTTTCTCAACGGATATGAAACAATGAGCACCTTTTCGTTTGTCGCCTTTGATTTCTAACACTCGTCCGTCTGAAGTGTTGATTCGGATGATTCGGCGGTTGCAGACAATCGTAGATTCATTTTTCGCTAGCCGATCCATGCCGATAATGACGTCGAACTCTTTTAACGGAATCGGGATAAGATCAAGGTTGAACACGATGTTATCGACGAGTAATGTGCAATTTCGGTAAACGGAATCAGCCATAACGTAATTGTTACTGGCCTTCTCAATATCAAGTATGACAGGAAGCTTTGATGGAGATTTAGATAGTCTTTGTGCAAAAGAAGTCGAGATATATGAATGACTTGCACCGGAATCAAATAGTACACGGGCAGGTAGCGAATTTAGCAAGAGCGTACCGGTAACCACATCAGGGGTTTCTTTTGCTTCCTCCGCTGTTATCTGGAATGCACGGGTTCTTGCAGTTGGAGTTGCGGCTGAACTTATCATTGTAGAACCTCCAGCTGATGATTGCGATTGGCCTCGTTGTCCACTACGAAACTGATACATAAAGTGTCCATGGTTTCCGCATTTAGCACATCCAAGTCCTTGCTGGGGGCATTTTTCACTGCTGAGGCCGATTCTGCTACATGCATAGCAAGTGACATCGTCCGGATTACACAATCCCATATGCGATTTTCTGCATCTTTTACAAAATCGGGGTTCCTTTGTGAGAGAGTAAGCTTGAGCTTTCTGAGGCGAGCTGTATTGCTGAGATTGCTGGGACTGGGACTTGTTTGGCTTAAAGAATCTGCCGAATCTTTGCTTCTTTGGAGGAGAAGGACATGTCGGGTTCGTTGATGGAGCATATAGTTGATCGCCGTACTCTAGATATCCCCTCTCTATCTGTCTTGCAGCTTCAACCATCTCTAAGTAACTCTTATACTTTATCGCGCTCATCGGGTGTCTATATCTCGGATTAAGCCCTCCGCGAAATCTGTTCATTTTTCTTTCTTCAGTGGCTACTTGATACGAGGAATAGCCACAAAGTCGCGAGAATTCATGCTCGTACTCATTTACAGATTTGGTTCCTTGGGTTAGCTGCATCAGTTGAACCTCCATCTTGTCTCGTTGGTCGACAGGAAAATATTTCACATTAAACATATCGAGAAACTGGTCCCATTCTAGAGTCTGAATAACCTCCTCGCCATAAATACTTCTCTGGGTTTTCCACCAGGCACGGGCAGCACCGGCGAATAAAGCAGATGCATAACTTACTTTCTTTGACTCTAGGCAATCAGATATGCTGAAGATTTCTTCAGTGTGACTAATCCAATCCATCGCTTGAATTGGATTAACTGTACCCTCAAAGTTCAGGGCACCGCTAGCTTTGAAATCTTTGAACTTACAGCCTTTCGGCTGCTCAATTTTGGCATTGGGGTTTGAGTTATCAGAATCAGATTCATCATTCTGGATTTGTTTATCTTTTCTCTTATTCTTTTTATCAGCACGTCTTTTTGCTTCGGCCTCATCTCTAGCCTGAAGCTGTTCTTGCATATTCTTGTTTTGTTGTTCTGAGTGTTGGGCTAATAGTTGTTGTACCATTTCAAACATCTGTTGGGGAGTCATGTTGTTGGGAATGTCACCTGATCCTGACATCTTTACTGAAAATTAAAATCATTGAACTATCAGTTTATAGACTTAGATCTATGTACCTTTTTACCCATCCTAACAGTCTGTACATCCTATCTCAGTTCAAACCACCTAGATGATTGATACATATGTATTGCTTCAATTTGAGACCAAGTATTACTCACGTAATACTTGATTCACTCAAACTATGGTCTCTGATACCATCCTGTGAAGACCACCCCTTACGGGGCAGTTGTCACGAGTCTAGGTCCCATATCATGCAACAAGATATCAATCATAACTAAGATAGAGTAATTAAGTTGCGGAATTATAAATTACAATACAAAATATTAGGATTAAATTTAATACAGTTTACAGTTTTCAAAATTAAACTTATATAGGGTACAATCTAATCTAATTCATGTCATCATACAATCAAATCAATCTACCCAGACCACCACAATTTTCATCTGCCAATCAGTACCGAAAGGGTTGTTGAGTAGTGGTCTATGAAAACTTCGACTTGATTTTTGTAAGACCTAAGAACTAGGTCCAACAGGTGACTTTCCTTTATCTTTTCCTGTAAAAAGTGTAAACAACATCTGTAAGCAAAGCTTAGTGAGAATATAGATTTTCAGATTACATGCATTATCAAGCGGATCATGGGTCTAGCGTGATATGTATTGACTGCCGCTACACCCACTCATGATTGAGACATAGTAGTCATAGAGTCGGATGATGTTCAAGCCACGCTCACGCTTTAATTGTGGGGATCAGCCACATACTGGGCTAGCTACCAGTAAATCAACATGGTGGAACATCGGAGTATCATTACCAAGTTCAATAGAACTGGTGAGATAGCATGGTCTAGAACAATAGACCGTCAAGGCTAATTATTCTAAGCTGAATCGATATGTCAAAGGTGTGAGCAATAATGAAAGCATAAGTCATCAAGGTCATGATAGCAATAAACTCATAGCAATATCTGAAATGAACCGTAAGTACAATGTCATGCGGAGTGATAAATCAAATAGCTATCATGATCCACAGGGCATCACCGAACCATGGTGAGCCTAGGTCACAATCCAGCTGATCATGTATGAATGTCAAATTAATCTATCATCAACAATATGTCTCAATCGGAATCTAGTATGTAAAACTGAATATCTATAACTCATAGGTTCTGTGGTCTTTATCAAGCAGATTAAAATCCACCACCTGAGTTATCCCAGGATTTTATCTTTAAATCTTTGTCAATCTGATCTCTGGCTTTTCTTTTCAAATCTGAGACCCATTTTCAATATCTTTAAATCCTTAGTTCTTTGTCAGAATTTATCTGAACCTGTCCAGAATTATATCATAGCAATATCATTAGCTTTTAGATTTAAAATCTTTATTTAATCTGATTCTGATAACTGATGACTCATCAATCATTTCGTTCATTTTCTTTGTTTCTTTGAATTCTCAAAAGGTATATATATATATATATATATATATATATATATATATATATATATATATATATATATATATATATATATATTTT
>JAANYP010000422.1:126547-134047 GCA_020465985.1 Centrapalus pauciflorus
CAGTGGGAAACACACAAAGCGTTCGCATCAGTCTTGGGAATCGAGGACGTTGTAGGTGTTATGAAAGCTACTTACCAAGTCTGTTCGAACATAGGCTAACTTCGGGGACGAAGTTTGGTGCGTGGTGAGAGCCCGATTCTGTAACAACCTAATTTTGATCTAGTCCGATAAAATCCAGAATATTTTGAGCCGATAAGTGAAATAATGTTACATTCATTTGAGATTATAATTTAATTAAGTAATGACATATTTAATAAATTAATAAATATTTATATTTACTGACGTTAATAATTATTAATCAGAAATTAAATAAAAGAGATAGAACTATACACAATGAAAGTGGGTAGCTTTAGCAAAATATTAATTAGATTGAACGTATCTCAAACGTAATTATATTCAAAATTCAGATTCTCTTTCTCTCTCCTACTCTTCGCTCTCTAAACTTTCTCTCTCTAATCTGCTCTCTACCTTCTCTCTAAAAATCTCTTTCAAACCGACTCCGTCCGATTATCAAGATATTATGAATCGTAGAAATATCTCGAGTAAACTACACGAACATTACTATTTACTGGGCGTAGTTCATACGAGTGGAGCGTAAGATTTAATGTTTTTACGTTTTTATATATATATTCGTATTTTCGAATCTGTTAAGTTTATGAAAGTTAAAGCGATTTTATGTAGTTTAACGAGAATAATTCAATATATCGAACATAGGCGTAATATGATCATATTTGTGGATTTATGCGCTTGAGAAATTCATGTTTTAGAGTTGTAAAATATGATAGATTCGAGAATGTAAAGACAAATTCGAAAACTACATAGAAATAAACTCGAAAATCCGATGATCAGACTCGAAATAGTTGAATTCGAATCAACCCATCACTATGTTCGAGATGTACTTCGAATCCGAACTTCTGAGAATCGAAAATATAGTTTCGAATCTGTTAATCTAGACTGGAAGAGGATAAGTTTCGAATCTAAGCATCCTAGAATCTGTTGGGCATAGTTTCGAACTAAAGACTCGAATGTATGCTAGTATCGAATCTAATATCATTGTCTCGAATTGTAGTGCTTCGAATCTAGTCCAACTAGATTCGAAGAGCTTCCTATTCGAATCTGGTCGCTTAATTCGAGTCGGGATTTGTTCCAAGCCAAGATTAATTCCTAAATCAGATTAAGTTATTTAAACAACCTATTATAATAAATATAATATGGTTATGATAAACTCACAAATTCTATATATATCATATATAAGATATATATATATGGTCCCGACCTTTTGAGAATATTAATACGACAAAGAATGAGTTATGGACCGAAAAAGTTATTCAGACGCAGAAAAATAAAGATTTACAAGATAACAAGGCGATGAGATTAATATGATTTGATAGATGAAATTTGGACAGGTGTCAGTGAAATTCTGAACAAAAGATTTAAAGTTTATAAAGCGGGTCCGATATGATTTGACCAGAGAACAAGATTGACAAAATCCTGAATTAAACTCAGGTGACAGCTCATATATCTGTTTGACCAAGACCTGCTGAACTCGTGGTTATAGATATTCAGATTGAAATGCATTAGATCCGATTGAGATATATTGTTGTTGATAATTGATTGACATTCATTTTTCAGGCTGGAGGTGAACCTGTGCACACCATGGATGGGTGTTGCCCAGTGGATCATGATAGCTATTTGACTATCTTTTCATATTGCATTTAATATTGCTTCAGACTTTGCTTTATGATTCATTGCTATCATGACTGCTATAGACATATGCTTACATCATTGATCAGACATTTGATAGATTGATTCAGCTTGACTAGCCCTTATGGTCTATTGTTCTAGACCCGGCTATTTCGCCAGTTCTTATGAACTTGGTAATGACCTCCGATGTTCTGCCATATTGACTTACTGGTAGCTAGCCCAGTATGTGGTTGATCCCCACGATTTAAGCGTGAGTGTGGCTTGAACATCATCCGATTCTATGATTCTATATCTCAATCATGAGGGCTGTAGCGGCAGCCAAGACATATCACGCTTAGATTTATGACTCCGCTTGACACGCATGTTGATATTGAAAATCTATAAACTCACTAAGCTTTGCTTACAGATGTTGCATTAATATTTTACAGGTAAAGGCAAAGGAAAGTCACCTGCCGGACCTAGTTCTTAGGTCTTACACGCTCAAGACAGAATTTTCATAGACCTCTACTCAACGATCTCATTTTGGTACTAATTGGATGATGATATTGTGGTGATCTGGGTAGATTTATTTTGATAATATGATGATATTAATTAGATTAGACTTGTGCCCTTTATAAGTTTAATTTAAATCGGTAATCTGTATTAAACTTAAATCCTAATAATTTGTACTGTAATTTAATATTCCGCAATTAATTACTCTATCTTAGTTTGATTGATATCGTATTGCAATATGTGGGACCTAGACTGGTGAGAACTGCCCCGTAAGGGTTGGTCTTCACATGCAAGCTCTCATGGAACAAAACAATGAGCTACAATCCAAACGAATGGCTGAGCAGGCTCAGTCATTTGCTGATCAGTTAAGGGCTAGAGATGAGGCCGAGGCAAAACGTAAAGCTGACAAACGAAAGAACAAGGAACAGCAACAAGATGACCAAGAGGAAAGACAAGATACTGGGTCTTCCAACCGATCAAGGGGCTGTAGGTTTAAGAACTTCAAAAGTAACGGGGCTGTTACTTTTGATGGAACCGGAGATGCTGTGACTGCATTGGAATGGATCACCACCACAGAGAGAACTTTCAGAATCAGCGACTGTGCTGATAAAGACATGGTCCGCTTTGCAACCGCTATGTTTGCAAGGGACGCTGTTATGTGGTGGGATGCAATGACACATGTGCTGACGATGGAGGTAGTGTCACACATGTCTTGGAACGAGTTCAAGGAAGTATTCTCCCAGCAATACTGTCCTACTGATGAGAAGCGCCGTCTAGAGGCGAAGTTCCTGAATCTGACTCAAGGAACGAAAACGGTAACACAATATGCCGTTGAGTTCACCCGCTTAAGTTTGTTTGCACCACATCAAGTTGACACGGAAGAGAGAAAAATAGCCCGGTTTGAGGCCGGACTAGATTATGAGATACGCCGAACCATGAGTGGGGTTCGGTATACAACGTTTGCTGGATTACTCGAGGCTGCTCGGAATGTGGAGCAGATTGTCCTGTTATCCGGATATGTCATAGGTTCAGCCGCCGCACCACCGACTCAACCGTCGCCGCCAAAAAGGCAGCGGGAGTCTGGATCCTCCCGATTCTCTCCTCAATCCCATCAACAGTCATCATCACCCAAGAAGGGAAGAGCCTTTTCGGCCAGTTCAGAAATGAGAGACTGCAGACGATGCAGAAAAGCGCACTCTGGGGAGTGCAAGACTCGGGACATGTATTGTTTCTGCTGTGGGCAGAAAGGCCATCACTGGGAGCATTGTCCACGAAAAGATGATGCATGCTACAACTGCCACAGACTTGGCCATTTCTCAAGGGACTGCCCGAAACCCCCACGAGATCAGAATGCTCCACAATCAACAGCAAGATCTTCTGTAGCTTCCACGGCTCGCAGGGATCAATCTCAAAGGGCTCCAACAAGGGCGTTCCAAATCACAGCTGAAGAAGCAAAGGATGACCCGGAAGTGGTCACTGGTACGTTCTATGTTAATTCAATTCCTGCACGTGTACTATTTGACTCTGGAGCAAATCGTTCGTTTGTCTCCACTACATTTGCTCGTCAATTCAATATGCCTACTTCGAAATTACAATTTGTACTTGATATAGAGACTGCTAGCAACATGTTAGTTAAAGCAGACAAGGTATATAGGAATTGCACTTTACTTGTAGAAGATGTAGTGTTCAACATAGATCTAATTCCCATGGAGTTCGGGGAATTCGATATCATAGTAGGTATGGACTGGTTAGTTCACAATGAGGCCCAAATCGTTTGCAAGAAAAGAATGATAAAGATCACCACCCCCGAGGGCCGAGACATATGCATTTATGGTGATAGACACAAAGGCGACCTATGCCTCATTTCAATTGCAAAAGCCCGAAAGCACGTTGCCAAGGGTTGTTCTGCATACTTAGCCTACGCTGTCGATGCAAAGGCTGAAGTTCAATCTCCTTCCACCGTTCCCGTCGTTTCTGAATTTCCAGATGTCTTTCCAGAAGATATCTCGGGATTGCCACCTGATCGTCAAGTGGAATTCCGCATTGATCTCATCCCTGGAGCTGCTCCAATAGCAAAAGCTCCGTACCGTCTAGCTCCTGCAGAAATGCAGGAAATGATGAAGCAGTTACAGGAGTTGCTCGACAAGGGTTTCATACGCCCAAGTTCATCTCCTTGGGGCGCTCCTGTTCTGTTCGTCAAGAAGAAAGATGGCACATTACGTATGTGCATCGATTACCGAGAACTCAATAAAGTCACAATCAAGAACAAATACCCGTTGCCCCGGATTGATGATCTCTTCGACCAGTTACAAGGCGCAAGTTACTTCTCGAAGATTGATCTTCGTTCGGGTTACCACCAACTCAAAGTACACCCAGATGACATTCCAAAGACGGCTTTCAGAACTCGTTACGGACACTACGAGTTTCTGGTAATGCCATTCGGTCTTACAAATGCGCCGGCTGCTTTCATGGATCTCATGAATCGAGTCTGCCGACCAATGCTCGACAAATCTGTCATCGTGTTCATCGATGACATTCTCATATATTCAAAGACCGAAGAGGATCATGCAGCACATCTGCGAGAATTGCTAGAGTTGCTGCGCAAAGAGCGACTTTATGCCAAATTCTCGAAGTGTGAATTCTGGTTGAGGCAGGTACGTCTCAACATTCCAAACAATTTCATGATCCTCATACTTAATCATAAACTCGTTGTTAGCTTGTACTTACTCAATATTCAATTCAGATCCAATTCTTGGGGCACGTGATATCTGGTGCTGGGATTGCTGTTGATCCTGCAAAGATCGAAGCTATCCAGAACTGGGAATCACCCCGCAACGCCTCAGAGATTAGGAGTTTTCTGGGATTGGCTGGTTACTACCGCCGATTCATCAAAGACTTCTCAAAGATCGCCGTTCCGCTAACAAAGCTTACTCGCAAGAACGCGACCTTCTTTTGGGGAGAAGAACAGCAAATGGCATTTGACAACTTGAAGAATCTGCTAAGTGAAGCCCCAGTGTTAGCCCTGCCTGAAGGGAACGAAGACTTCGTAGTCTACACAGATGCATGAGGCATGGGTTTGGGTGCGGTACTAATGCAAAGAGGAAACGTCATAGCTTATGCTTCTAGACAACTCAAACCACATGAGAAAGACTACTCTACTCATGATCTAGAGCTAACTGCTGTGACTTTCGCTCTCAAGTTATGGAGACACTATTTGTACGGAACCAAGTGTTAGCTCTACACCGATCACAAGAGTTTAAAGTATATATTCAGTCAGAAGGACTTGAATATGAGGCAAAGAAGGTCAATGGAGCTGATAAAAGATTACGACTGTGAGATTCTCTATCATCCAGGGAAGGCCAACGTAGTGGCCGATGCCCTAAGCAGGAAAGCGTACTGCAAGGCATACTGCTATGCCTTGACTTCCACAATACGGACGTCCACTATCATAGACGATGTAAGGGCTGCTCAGTTGCAGGCCTTAAAGGAGGAGAATGTAAAAGACGAAAATGTCAGGATTCAGTTGCCATTAATGCAAGACGATGGAACTGGACTGAAAGGAGTTTACGGTAGAGTTTGGGTTCCTAAGTTCGGGAACATGCGAGATGTAATTCTCGAGGAGGCTCATCAATCTAAATTCTCAATTCATCCTGGCAGCACAAAAATGTACAACGACCTGAAGGCCGATTTCTGGTGGCCAGGATTGAAAAGAGATGTCGGTCAGTATGTTGAAAGGTGCAGAACATGTCGTCTAGTCAAAGCCGAGCACCAACAACCCTATGGTAGTATGCAACCTCTTCCTATCCCAGAATGGAAGTGGGACCATATTACTATGGATTTCGTAACAAAACTTCCCAAAACACGTCGTCAACATGATGCCATTTGGGTCATCGTTGACCGATTAACAAAATCTGCACACTTCATTCCAATCCGAGAAACCTATTCACTGGACCGTCTCGCCCAGATCTACGTTAACGAAATCGTCATTAGGCATGGTGTGCCTAAGTCTATTGTCTCTGACCGAGATAGTAGATTCACTTCCAACTTCTGGGCTGCTTTACAAAACGGTCTTGGAACTCGTATCGCAATGAGTACTGCCTATAGACCCCAATCTGATGGTCAAAGTGAAAGAACAATTTTAACTCTCGAAGACATGCTCAGAGCCTGTGTCATGGATTTGGGTGGTAACTGGGACGATCACCTCCCATTGGTTGAATTCTCCTACAACAATAGTTACCATTCCACTATCAAGATGGCACCGTTCGAGTCTCTATATGGCAGAAAATGTAGGACTCCAACCTGTTGGAGGGAAACAGGAGAAACTCCTATCGCCGGACCAGCGTTGTTGCAAGAAACGAACGAAAAGATCCAACTCATTCGACAGTACATGAAAACGGCACAAGATCGGCAAAAGAATTACCACGATCGCCGTCATAAAGCGATAGAGTTTCAAAAGGACGATTGGGTATACTTAAAAGTTTCCCCAATGAAAGGTGTTACAAGATTCGTAAAGCGAGGAAAGCTATCACCTCGATTCATAGGACCCTTCAAGATACTAGAAAGAATTGGGAATCAGTCCTATCACTTGGACTTGCCGGAAGAGTTATCAGGAGTTCACCCGGTCTTATGAGATTCCAGCGTACCCTAATGTGAATGATCATTCACATATATATTTTTTGTATAGACACATATAAGACAACATTATAATATTTTTTTTATTAAAATTAGCAACATCGTAAATCTTGTGAATGGTAAAAAAGATCATGTGAATGGTGTGAATGACCATTCACATGGATGACCATTCACATAAATATGCATTGAGCATTCACATAATTTTTAAGGACACTGAAAGTGTGAATCTATGTGAAATTCATATATTATGCAAGTATGACATTAAATTAAACATGGTTATGTGATAAAAAAGTTAAAAAAGTTTTTTAAGGTTGGTACCTTCGGGTGCACTTGATTTCGAGAGGTACTTATTTGAACCTGACTATATATAAATAAATAAATAAATATATATATATATATATATATATATATATATATATATATATATATATATATATATATATATATATATATATATATATATATATATAACATCCCAATTTTCAATTATCTGTAATTTATTTTAAAGACTTAATTGTTGTACTTTTGGATGATTATTATAATTTAAGCAAATCTTGATCATATTATTAGTTAAGTAAGAAAATACAAAGTGAGGGGTATATTGTGCAATTAAGTGAAAGTGACAAATAAAAAGGGAGTTAAAGCTCATAATTTCCAATCTCACTCTCTCTC
>JAANYP010000422.1:139047-143628 GCA_020465985.1 Centrapalus pauciflorus
AACCGTAGCTGTCATTGGATCCAGTGGAGCTGGACCCTCGAACATGGGTACGTCTTCTAACATCAGATATTCCCGAGCCTCTTGCATCTTTTCCCCTGACCCCTGAACCTCTGTCGATTCTGTTTCTGCTCACCCTACAATCAACATAGGGTCCTCAGACAGAGTTTTCTGACATTTCTCCCCCTCATGGCGTCAGGGTCGTCCTGATCGTCATGCTTTCGTTTCTGGGACTCAGCCTGAGGACGGCACTGTAGCTCAATGACAGCCGATTCTAGGCGGTCCATTCTGGAGTTCAGTTGCTCCTGGACTTGAAGGATAAGACGGTTCTGCGCATCGATTTTGTCGGAGAGCTCCTGAATCATTAATTGGACTGAGCGGGTCCCTGGAGGAGGCACATCCTCAGAAGCGACACCCTTACCCTTAATAAATGAGAGAATGGCGGTATGTCGTTCTTCAGCAGCCTCCTTCTTGGTGTCCAGGTCAGCCCGGGTAATAACACCGGCAGCACGAAGAGCTGCCGTTAACATCTCCAAGTTAATTGGGAGATGACATGAAGTGGATGGCGTTGATGGAGCCACTTCAGGTCTTCCTTCTGTCATTTCTGGCTCCACTATGGGATGCGCAGATCCAGAAGTTTGTGGAGCTGCCACGAAGGCAGCTCTAGGGGAAGCCACAAAGGCATCGTGCGATGTGTGTATCTGTGGGGATGGAATCGTGAAATAAAGAGGGGTGGTCACGAGGGGCGGAGTGTGACCTTGTTCAACACCGCCACTCTCCGAATGAGAGGGCGATGACATACATGGTAGATCCCCGTGGAATGAAATAGCACCCTGTTGGGAGGATGCTAAGTGGGTGGTGGGGGTTCGTTCGACCATCGGACTAATGGTCTTTGAGTGGGTTGTCCGGCTGATTGGGCTGCGGTCACCCTCAGAGGTTAATTCTAACCCTCGTACAACAGAGACGGTGCGTTCAGAATCTGCCGCCTCTGCTGCCTCACCTACTCCTCCCTCGCTCACAAACACAGTCTCCCGCTCACCTAACCCCATGGATTGTTGTACTTCCGCCATTTCTCCCTCGTCCTCACTCAATCTATCCTCACCTTCGGACTGGCTAGGCTCAGTCGGTTCTGACTAAGCCTCATCCGGATAAAACACTCGTATATACGCCCGAACCCTTTTGTTAGCCCTAAAATAGTGTATAATTAAATATAATAAAAGTCTAGGTTCAATTTATAATTAGGAATAGTTTACTTTGGGGGGAATCTTAATTTCCAAGACTTTAAGTGGAGTGTTTGGACAAACTCCCAAAGTAGGCTTAGGTATATATAGTATTGTTCTCCTAGGGTTTTAAGAAGAAGACACAAAGGAGCCTCCATCTAGTTTGTGTTTTTGAGTGTGTGAAAGTTCCTAGAGATTGAGTGTCAAAATTCTCTCTTGTAATCTTCATATTCTTAATACAAATCGTTTGATTATTGTGTTTGAGTGCAAAATATACTGGGAATCAAAGTTGTCAATTGGTATCAGAGCAAGAAGATTGGAATTAAACTTGAAATCTCAGATTTGTTCGTGTTCTTCACAAAAAACGTCATGAAATTGGGCTGAAACTTAAAAAAATCACCACAAATTCATACGAAGTCCTTTTAAGATGATTTTTGGATATGTTGTGCGAGTATATGCCAAAAACATCCTGTCAAAATTTCAGAGGCTAACTCCAAATATCGAGGGAGTAATCAGAATTTTACTATTCTGGTCATTTTCGGTTACGTTTTTGTGATTATATTTTTGATTTGAGTGATATACTTGTTGAAATGATCTGAAATTTTGCATGAATGATCTTATATGTTAGATAATTTGTTCTGGAAATTTTCATGATCTAATTTGAAGTATCCAAGGAGTAATTGCATTTTTTAAATCTAATTGTTCTTCGTGTTCTTCGTGTTCTTCGCAAAAATCAAAGGTTTTGCTCTTAATTTTATGTTAATATTCTGTTTTTGTTTGGTTTTATATTCCATAATCATAAGCAATTAATCTTGTACTGATTTTGAACATTTCTGTTCAATAATTACAAGTTTTTCTTGTTTAATCGTTGAAATTGTTAATCGGTAATTTCTTAAGTGTTATTCTCGTTTCAGTGCTTCCAGAGAGCATAACTTTTGAGTGGAACATCGTTAGAATGCCTACAATACGTCAAAACGAAGCTTGAAACGAGATCTACGACCTCACCGAAATTCAGACACATCCAAATTCGGACATCCGAATTCGGATCATCCGAATTTCGGGTCCGGGTCTATCCAAACTTTTGACATTCAGTGCTTCCAGAGGCCATAACTTTTGACTGGAACATCGTTAGACGGCTTACCATACGCCGAAACGAAGCTAGAAACGAGATCTACAATTTCTTGATTAGAAAAGCTGATGTTTCAACATCAAAAACCTGATTCTGATCCACGTTTCTCCAAGTTACCAACCTCGGATACATCCGAACTTGTGAACATTCTGAGTTTTTCCAGTTTCCAATCTAGAAGATCCACCTTTTGCACTCCACAATCATGGCTCAAGGATTTTCCACACATGAAAAGACTGTCGAGGAGGAGAAAGTTGATATATCTCCAGTCTGTCTCATGAACCACTCCAAACAGGTACAAAGTTCTTCATCTTCATCTGATTTATTTGATATACAATCCTTATCTGATTTTAAATCTAGTAATGAATTTGATGAACTGCATGCACAACTACACGAATGAAAGAATGAATTGATTGCTGAAAAAGAACAATCCGCTGTGTATAATAATAAATGGCTAAACAACCATGACGTGATAAAGAAGATGTTGATTGAAAAGATAGATGTTGAGGATATGAATAAATACCTTGAATCTTGTATGGATAAACTCACTGATGAAAAGAACTCTTTAAAATCAGAAATATCTGTTCTTTCAAAACGCTTAGAGTCTGTAAGCATGGAAAACATAGACAGTTTGGAAAAATACAAAATGGTAGAAGAAGAAAGAATAGGTTTGTACTCTCGCATAAAGACCCTAGATGATGAATTTCTAAAAGGGGGTCAAACTGAACAAACTATTCATTTAAACCAACCCAAAGAGACTAGGATTTATCATTCCAAACAAGGAATTGGTTTTAAAAATCCTAAGTACTTGGAAAAGGTTTAACAAGTTTTACCTATTTTTTATGACATGAATTACATGGGTGCTGGGCTTAAATCTTTCTTTTTTGAGTCATCAAAAGAAGTTTTAACCCAAGAGGATGAGAAACGTAATGATAACAAAGAAAAGGAAATCTTTTTGAAATATGATGAACTGAATGAAAGCTATTCTTCTAGAGTACCTACTCCAGAGGAAGACTGCTTACCTACTTATTCATCAGAAGAATTGAATATTGATCCTGTAAAACCAATCCCTCACCTTTACGTTCCTACAAAAGTTCTTCAATAGAAAATAAATGTTTTAGAAAAAGAATTAAAGACAGCTCGAAAGAAAGCTCTTGGTTATCAAGAAGCTCTTCTCAAGAGCGAGGAAAAATTGGTCAGAACAAAGATTTGAACAAAATGTAGAATTACCCATCTACAAAGAAAAGCTTGACACAGTTTCAGAAAGGTTAAATTCTCATTTAAAAGATTTAAAGGTTTCTCATCCTACAAAAGTTCATCTCACATCATCTGAAAAAGGTAAAGCCAAGGTTGAAGTTTCTTTTGTCAGTTGTAAAGGTGAGTGCTCCAAATCTTCCAAAGCTGAGGTTTCAAAGAAGACTCGGAATCAATCTATGTCTTCCAAGAAACCCACTCACCAAGGAAATTTCTCCAAGTCTAAGTCTTCCAAACGTACAGACTCTCATTGTTTTGCACCTACAGATCATGCAAGGAGGATTCCTAAAATAACAGCTCTTAATTTTCAAAGTTTCTGTGTGAAAAAGGCAGTCATGCCTGAATCTTTTGTGAAAATCGATAGTAGTGTCAGTGTGCCTGGAAAGGATGTTGCTAGTAATCCTTTGAAATACTCTTTGTGCAATCTGTTTCAGTTTTGACCAAAAAGTTTTCGGCGCGCCGTTCCGGAAATGACAAAGTTTGTACCTTATCCTGAAAAAAGGAAACGCCGCCAATCTAAGAAAACAAAAGTGCATGCCTCATCACCTCCTGACAAATTGGAAAAACCATTGCCAAAGGCCAAGCCTAAGGCATTTCCAAAGTCACCCAAGCCAAAGGTTGTTCCATTACCTAAGTTTGTTTCAAAATCAGCTGGGCCCAAATACAAATGGGTGCCAAAAGGTTCTGCATCTAAACCTGTGTCGAATGATAAATGGATTCCTACTTTTGTGTTGTTACATGACGATGGAAATCCTAAATCTAACAAGAAAGGACCCATCTTTCGATGGGTACCAAAAGTGGTTTAATTTTATGCAGATGGTTTTCAGATCACTTTAGACTGGAACCCGGAATTCAATGAGATGGTTTTAGATCACTTGAGACTGGAACCCGGAATTCAATGAGATGGTTTTCAGATCACTTCAGACTGGAACCCGAACTACAATGAGATGGTTTTCAGATCACTTCAGACTGGAACCCGGACTT
>JAANYP010000423.1:0-177481 GCA_020465985.1 Centrapalus pauciflorus
TATATTCAAACATTTACATCTTGTCTTCAGAATGTAAGCCACAAACTTTTGTACCTTACATCTCTTTAGGATTCCAGTTCCTAAGATGCTGAAGGCTTCAGCTTCAGCCATATCCTGTTTGAAAAACTGCTGTTGATGGGACATCAGTGTGGCCATCAGACATGCCTATCTTCTTCATCAGGATGATGAATCAGATTCCTCCCAGTCACATGTCTCTGCCATAATGTCCCCTTTTGGCGATTGGGAAAGACACAGAGTTTTCCCAATTTCTTCAGCTTAGCATTGGCCATAAGTCCTTAACCCTATCGCCATCATCCTGTAGTCTGTTGGGTTGGATGACTGATCCAACATCTTTTGACACACAGTCCCCACAGTTCAGCCCCCATTCATGCTCGTTCTTCCACCAGTTTGCCACACTTGAAGCACTCGCTTTGGTTGTCAAATGCCTTCTTTTTGCCAGCACTTGACACCTCCTTGCACGCTGTTTCTTCCAAACTTTTCTGTTGAACCTTTTGACACAGCATGGCATTCATTTGCTCCATCATCTTGTTCAGCAAATCTGCCAGCCTCTTCTTCGTCTGTTGGGAACACCTCCTCCTTTTCCTTCATCCCTGTTGATAGGTTGAATTGAACACATCACTCACCGATTTACAGGTGTCTGTCTCACATTAGCCACAAAGGCTGCACCTCTTCTGGACATTTCCAAGGGCATTTCTCTTTTGTTGCCCTTGACTGTTCATCTTAGTAAGGCTCCATACAGATTGACCAGATCCATTACCTTTTGCTAGTACCTGCGTTCTTTAGGATTGTTGAAAAGAGTTCCACTCTTAGGTAAATGTCCAGAAATTTATTCACGGGGTAAGACTGTCCTTGGTGATCCCAACAGCTTTGAGATATTCACTAGAGACAGTGAAACCTGGTGTAGGTTTCAGTGAGGAGTCTCCTTGGTTTAGCAAAGAAGAAGTCATTACTGTCTAACAAGATTGTTGATCCTGTTGTCCCAGTGGATGTGGGTCCATCATAGCACGGTACACAAAGTATCCCAACATCTTCTTGCTGTCTTCATTTTTCAACCTGCTTGAACACATCACTCAGGGAGCGAAATGACCAGGTTGTTTCTGGCCTTTGCACTCCAGAGCCACCAATCTCTGTCTTCATCAGACCATTGAGCTTAGCTTCTCAAAGGTCCTGATTTCAGGGGCAGCTCCTTCAACTGCTTTTGGGTATAGTAGTACAGAGGTTGGCACATAGGGACCCCATCACTATCTCTGGCAGTTGTACATCCAGATTCTCTAAGTAGAGCATCATTCTGCACTTCCAACCCAGAGAAGTTTTGATGATTAAATTTTGGAGGGCTTGCCCCATAGAGCCATGTCATTCGTAAAGAAGAATTTGCAGCATGTTGTCCATGGAAACTTGGGAGAATGAGAGATCTAGAATGGGACACACACTCTAAACTGCTCTGATACCAGTTGTAGTCCCGAGAGGTTCCCAAAGTATATAGTTATAAGCTGTAGAGGGGGGGTGAATACAGCAATTTAAAAACTACACACTCTTTTCTCAATGTTTGTACGTATTATCAACAATTTGTTAATTACAAACAAGCTTGAATGCGGAATAGTTCAAGCTGAGATGACAGATACAACAGTATGCTTACTAGTCTAAGACAGACTCGAACTAGTATACAATGAATACACTCACTAAGAAGCACTCACTGTGTTTACAAGACTTAAGGAACAGCTTAGGTAAAACAGCTTAGACACACAGATGCTGGTTTACAGAAGACTTGCATGCATGAAGATCACACTTGCACGTTCACTCTTGGTTTTTTCTTTCACTTCTTTCTGACCTTAGAAAGCTTCCTTTTATACTCACTTAGAGGATCTCAGAGAAACATCTTCATTGGATCAGAATGAAAAGGAAAAGTCTTGTTTGAAAAGACAACATATACCTTTTCTGCACTTTTCTGAAAAGCAGACTTGTCTTCACATGTGCAGAACTTTTGTCTTTTTACTTTGTCTACTGTTGCATTGCCTTTAACTAATTTAGGAATGTCAACTTTGCGTCTTTCTTCCTTGTAAAGGCCTATTTTGATATAAGAAAAAGGTCTGTCACCCTTTTTCAAATAACCTTTTGTCTTCATGTTACAGAACAGCGTGGGCAGGCTGAGTAGTTCTGTTTTCCACTTTGTCTTCGACTTTGTAAACTGATCTTGTAGTCAAAAACAATACATGATGACTTGGAAACATATTCCATAAAGTGTTTAGCCTGTTCACAAAGAACAGGTTCTGTTCACAAAGAACAGAACACTTTAAAAATGCCCAAGCTGCTCAACAGTGTAGAGCAGCGTAGACAGTTTTATGTCCAGCCTGTTCAGCAGACAGAGCAGCTTGGACAAACTGTCTTAGTTGCAACACATGCAACATATAGAACAGCTTTAGACTGATATTGCAAATCATTTTCAGGTTTCAATAAGGCATATAACAGGCCTTAAATTCAACCTTCAAATGCATCAACAGGTTTGATTATAAAATCTCTCCCTCAGATGTATAACAGGTTTGACTGAGGCCTTTTTGTGCCTAACACTTTGAGATGCCAGGATGAATAGATAACTTGGACTGATGGGCTTCTGATAGAAGAGTGTTGCGAATAGAACCATATTAAGGAATCCAGATTCGGTTTCCCTTAAGACATTGAAGTCCCAAATGATTCTTAGATAGAAACTGCATTTGCCCTTTGAGATTTTCAGAACAGATATTTTCTTCTCTCAATGCTTCGGCATGAGCAGATTTAATGATTTCAATAAGATCAGAATAAAATACAACAGGAGTTAGGGCATAGCAACACTTTTCATGATAGATTTTTCTACTCAAAGCATCCGCGACTACATTGGCTTTGCCGGGATGATACAGGATCTCGAAATCATAGTCCTTAATAAGCTCCAAGGACCGATACTGTTTCATGTTCAGATCCTTTTGAGTAAATAGGGGTTTGAGACTTTTATGGTCGGTGTAAAGCTGACACCGAGTCCCATAGAGATAATCCCGCCAGATTTTCAATGCAAAGGTAACGGCAGCCAACTCAAGATCATGAGTTGGTGCACTTTTCTCATAGTCTTTTAATTGCCTTGAAGCATAGGCAATAACCTTTCCCCTTTGCTTGAGGACACAGCCTAAGTCAGTACCAGATGCATCGCTATAGACGACAAAGTCGTTATTGCCTTCTGGTAAGGCCAGGATTGGCGCTTGAATAAGTTTCTGCTTCAGAGTCTCAAATGCCTCTTGCTGTTTATCCGCCCACACGAAAGGTGTATTCTTTCGTGTTAGCATCGTGAGTGGCACAACAATCTTTGAGAAGTCCTTAATGAATCGCCGATAGTAACCGGCCAATCCAAGGAAACTTCTGATTTCGGAGGCATTGCGAGGCGTTTGCTATTTCTGAACGGCCTCAACTTTGGAAGGATCGACTAAAATACCTTCGCCAGATACAACATGGCCAAGGAATTGAATCTATAAAGAAATCGAAGTGGAATTTCAAGTTTTCATTGATACAAGGAACACTTAGGAAATAGCTCGAGACAATGTAAAATTATACCTGTCTAAGCCAGAACTCGCATTTGGAAAATTTTGCATAGAGTCTTTCCTTTCTCAATAACTCTAGCAGTTGACGCAGATGAACAACATGATCAGCCTCCGTTTTGGAGTAAATCAGAATATCGTCTTTAAATACGATAACTGACTTATCCAGCATTGACCTGCACACGCGATTCATGAGATCCATGAATGCCGCTGGCGCATTCGTTTAACCGAAAGGCATTATGAAAAATTTGTAATGACCGTATCTTGTTCGGAAGACTGTCTTTGGAATATCCTCATCTTTTACTTTCAGCTTATGATACCCAGAACGAAGATCAATTTTAGAGAAGTAGCTTGCTCCTTGTAGTTGATCAAAAAATCATCGATTCTGGGCAGAGGATATTTGTTTTTGATGGTGACTTTGTTCAACTCACGATAGTCGATGCACATACGGAGAGTTCGGTCTTTCTTCTTTACGAACAAGACAGGTGCACCCCACGGAGATGAACTAGGTCAGATTAATCCCTTCTCTAACAGATCTTGTAATTGCTTTGACATTTCCTACATTTCTGCAGGCGCAAGTCTGTAGGGAGCTTTAGCAATTGGAGCCGCACCAGGAACTAAGTCAATGCCGAACTCAACTTGACGTTCTGGTGGCACTCCAGAAATATCATCAGAGAATACGTCTGGGAACCCACAGACGATAGGAATATCAGAAATGGATTTCTTGTTATCTTCAGAGACAGTTTCAGATGAGACAAAACCCAAGTAGGATTCGAGACCCTTAGACAGATATTTACGCGATTTCTCAATAGTTATGAAGCAGTGAGCACCTTTACGTTTGTCTCCTTTAATTTCTAACACTCGGCCGTCTGAAGTCTTGATTCGGATGATTCGTCGGTTGCAGACAATCGTAGCTTCATTATTCGTTAGCCAGTCCATGCCGATAATGACGTCGAACTCTTTTAACGGAATCAGGATAAGATCAAGGTTGAACACAATATTGTTGACAAGTAAAGTGCAATTTCGGTAAATAGAATCAGCCATATCGTAATTGTTACTGGCCGTCTCTATATCAAGTATGACAGGAAGCTTTGAAGGAAACTTAGATAATCTTTGTGCAAAGGAAGGTGCTATGTATGAATGACTTGCACCAATATCGAATAGCACGCGCGCAGGTATTGAATTTAGTAAGTACGTACCAGTAACCAACATCAGGGGTTTCTCTCGCTTCCTCCGCTGTTATCTGGAATGCACGAGTTCTTACAGTTGGAGTTGCGGCTGAACTTTTCATCGTAGAACCTCCAGCTGATGATTGTGATTGGCCTCATTGTCGACTACGACACTGATACATGAAGTGTCCGCGCTTTCCACATTTTGCACATCCAAATCCTCGCTGGGGACACTCTTCGCTACTATGACCGATCTTACTACACGCAAAGCATGTGACGTCGTCCGGATTACACAATCCCATGTGTGATTTTTTGCATCTTTTACAAAATCGGGGTTCATTCATGAGAGAATAAGCTTGAGCTTTCTGAGGCGAGCTGTACTGCTGAGATTGCTAGGATTGCTGGGACCTGTTTGGCTTAAAGAATCTGCCGAATATTTGCTTCTTTGGAGGAGATGGACATGTCGGGTTCGTTGATGGAGCATAAAGTTGAACGTCGTACTCTAGAAATCCTCTCTCGATCTGTCTTGCAGCCTCTACCATCTCTAAGTAACTTTTATACTTAATTGCACTTATGGGGTGTCTATATCTCGGATTAAGCCCTCCGCGAAATCTATTCATTTTTCTTTCCTCGGTGGCTACTTGATATGATGAATAGCCACAGAGCCGCGAGAATTCGTGCTCATACTCATCAACAGTCTTGGTTCCCTGAGTTAATTGCATCAGTTGAACCTCCATCTTGTGTTGTTGATCAACAGGACAATCTTTGCATTAAACATTTCAAGAAACTGATCCCATTCTAAAGTCTGGATGATCTCCTCTCCATAAATGCTCCTCTGAGTCTTCCACCAAGCACGGGCTGCGCCGACGAAAAAAGAAGATGCATAACTCACTTTCTTTGACTCTAATCAGTCGGATATCCTGAAGATTTCTTCAGTGTGGCTGATCCAATCCATCGCCTGAATTGGATTGACTGTACCCTCAAAGTTCAGGGCACCACTAGCTTTGAAATCTTTGAACTTACAGCCTTTCGGCTGTTCAATTTGGGCATTGAGGTTTGAGTTATCAGAATTAGATTCTTCATTCTGGACTTGTTTATCTTTTCTCTTATTCTTTTTATCAGCACGTCTTTTTGCTTCAGCCTCATCTCTAGCCTGAAGCTGTTCTTGCATATTCTTGTTTTGTTGTTCTGAGTGTTGGGCTAATAATTGTTGTACCATTTCAAACATTTTCTGAGGGGTCATATTGTTGGGAATGTCACCTGATCCTGACATCTTTACTGAAAATGAAAATCATTTAACTATCAGTTTATAGACTTAGATCTATGTACCCTTTTTCCCATCCTAACAGTCTGTACATCCTATCTCAGTTCAAACCACCTAAATGATTGATACATATGTATTGCTTCAGTTTGAGACCAAGTATTACTCATGTAATACTTGATTCACTCAAACTATGGCCTTTGATACCATCATGTGAAGGCCACTCCTTCCGGGGCAGTCGTCACGAGTCTAGGTCCCATATCATGCAACACGATATCAATCATAACTAAGATAGAGTAATTATATTGCAGAATTTCAAATTACAAGTACAAACATTAGGATTAAGTTTCATACATTTTTAGTTCAGAATTACAGTTTTCAAATTAAAATTATAGAGGGTACAATCTAATCTAGTTCATGTCATCATACAATCAAATCAATCTACCCATACCACCACAATTTTCATCTGCCAATCAGTACCGAAAGGTTTGTTGAGTAGTGGTCTATGAAAACTTCACTTGATTCTTGAAAGACCAAAAAACTAGGTCCGGCAGGTGAGTTTCCTTTATCTTTTCTTGTAAAAAGTGTAAACAACATCTGTAAGCAAAGCTTAGTGAGAATATAGATTTTCAGATTACATGCATTATCAAGCGGATAACGGGTCTAGCGTGATATGTCTTGACTGCCGCTACAGCCACTCATGATTGAGACATAGTAGTCACAGAGTCGGATGATGTTCAAGCCACGCTCACACTTTAATTGTGGGGATTAGCCACATACTGGGCTACCTACAAGTAAATCAACATGGCGGAACATCGGAGTGTCATTACCAAGTTCAATAGAACAGGTGAGATAGCATAGTCTAGAACAATAGACCGTCAAGGCTAATCATTCTAAGCTGAATCGATATGTCAAAGGTGCGAGCAATAATGAAAGCATAAGTCATCAAGGTCATGATAGCAATAAACTCATAGCAATATCTGAAATGAACTGTAAATACAATGTCATGCGGAATGATTAATCAAATAGCTATCATGATCCACAGGGCATCACTGAACCATGATGAGCACTGGTCACAATCCAGCTGAGCATGTATGAATGTCAAATAATCTATCATCAACAATATGTCTCAACCGAAAGTCTAGCAAGCAACACTGAATATCTATAACTCACTGGTTCTGTGGTCTTTATCAATCAGATTTAAAATCCACCACCTGAGTTATCCCAGGATTTTATCTTTAAATCTTTGTCAATCTGATCTCTGTCAATTCTTTTCAATTCTGTGACCCGCTTTCAATATCTTTAAATCTTTAGATCTTTGTTCAGAGTTTAACTGAACCTGTCCAGAATTATATCATATTATATCGTTAGCTTTTAGCTTTAAAATCTTTATTTTATCTGATTCTGATAACTGATAACTCATCAATCCTTCATTGGTACATTTTCTTTACTTCTTTGAATTCTCAAAAGATATATATATATAAATATATACATCATATTGCTTTATTTATTAATCTTTCATCATATACCCATGGGTATTGTAATTGTAAAATATCATTTATTTGTGATTTTAAAGTATCAAAATAGGACATCCGAAATCGGACCATCCGGATTCAGACCATCCGGATTCGGACAGAAATGGCCATCCGAATTGGCATCCGAATACCAGGCAACCGAAATGGACAATCCGAACTGGGGTCATCCGAGTTTGGACCACTTTCCATCCGAGAAGGGATCCGAAGTAGATACATCATCCGAATTACGTACGAATTGGGATCCGAAATGGGCTCTATATCCGAAATTTGGGTCATCCGAATTCGGATCCTTACTTAGGAATTTTCCAGAAATTTTTCTTAATGTTCTATCTTATATTCATATGGATTTTCACTAAAAATTCACTAAATCCATTTTTAACAACATGCAATGTATTCTAAAACTATATTATCATATTTGGGTTCTTTTTATATCATCTTCTCTATCATTAACACAATCATTTGGTCAAAATCGTCCAAAATAGGCACTTTTTGTCAAGAACACATATTTTACAAAAATTTCCATTTTCTTGCTTATTTAGACGATTCAATCCCATGATTTCTGTTTCTATAACTTCTGATAACTTAGATTTATGATTAGGTACTAAAAATTTATACATGCAATACAACAAATTCATGTTTTAAATCTTTGGTTTCGGTTTTTCTCAAAATCGAACCAAAACTAATAAAACTTCGAATTTTAATCAAGAATTACCTCGAAATCTTGTAGATTGATGATGCTTGATGATATTTGTAACCTTCACTTGAATTAAGATCCAAATTTATTGCCACAATTTATGAGTTCTTGATGAATTTTGTGATTTTACCGTAGGTTTAGAGTGAGAGAAGAGAGATTGAAATTGTGTTAAATGGCAATAAAAGCCATTAACTTGGTTTATATATTTTACTTATTTATACTTGCAATTTAACCCCCTCCACTTTGTATTTTACATCTCTTTTAATTTTTATCATCTTTAATACTTTATAACATGTATATAATCTAATTAAATAATTTCATTACTTAATTAAATTACAAAATAATGTAATAAAATTACATTATTAGCTCAAAAACAGAAAATTAAGTTCAGCTAAAAGCTAGGTTGTTACACTCGAATTTCGAGTCCTTTAGACTCGATCTCGTCTATATTAGATTCGAACTCGAGTCTATTTAACTCGAACTCGAGTATAAATTCTTGGATCTTCGAGTGAACTGACTTGATTTTAGGGGGAGTGTGTTATTATATTTATTTGAAAGAATACAATTTTTAACTTGAGAATTAATCTTTGCATGACTCGAAGTCGAGTTCTTTTGACTCGAGCTTGAGTTCATTGGACTCAAACTGGAGTTCAATTGACTCGAGATCCATACTTGGAAACTTTTTATGGGTTTCTAACATGTTTCATTTTTTATTTACAGATATAATGGATAAACCTCAATCTACACATCACTCTTCAAATTCACATGATATTCCTTTTTGGTGATCAACCCTCCCACCATACACGGCCAAATAATTCTGAATTCGATTCTTCCCACACCCAATGCAATCCAATCCAAAGAACCCTAAAAAGGCAACTGAACCAAGAAAAAGAAAATTTTTTCCGGAGTCTTCCTTTATTGACCAATCTGAATTTTTGCAACTCTATGAGAACAATGACCGCTTGAATCTTGATTCATCATATTTACTTCATCCTATTGTTCTTGATGTACTTCGTGATCATCCTTTGGGATATTTGATGAAGTATAGACCTAAAGTTCCAATAATCTATCTCCAACAACTCTGGAATACAATGAGTTATATCCTAGAAAAGAATTTTCATTGTCTGACTGCGGAGATAGACAAATATGAGCTCAGGATTACATTCAAGAAGTTTATGAGGGCCATTTTTGTACCTGAAGAAAGATGTCCATCTCATCTAGATAAAGTCACTTATGATGAATTCCCGTCAGAGGCAGAGATGTGTGCTGATCTACAAACAGTTGGATATTCCAATGCCCTCCCCTCAGCTGGAGCTTTTCATAGGAAATATTTGAAGGGGGTGTTGTACACAATATGGGGCATTTGGGTCATATGTTTGACTTCCAAACATACAGGACTTGACAAGGCCAGCCTGGGGAATTTGAGCCTACTAAATGGTTTCATATTCAACAACAAATATGATTATGGGCTGATTTTCTGGAATGAGTTACTTGGGCTGGTCAAGGCAAAAAGCACAAAATTGTCAAGAAAGTTTGCGCCATTTCAAAGATTTTTGCAATTGATTGTTAGGGTTGCAGTCAACCAGTCGGCTCAAATACCATGAAGATATAATTATGAGCCATGTTCGGACGGGGTGACGACTCAGCTCCGTAATAAATCCAATCATCTTGAGGATGTGTCAAGATTGTTTCCATCCTTAATATCTTTAACTGATTCTAATGTGCTCCAGGTGAGCGAATATATACTCAAATATGCTCCTACGGTTCTTGCAGCACCACAAGAACCTACCCAAGGAGATTCCCCCAGAGTGAAGGTAAGTTAGCTGGGGCAATTGACCTAGGTGAAGAGATGAGAGAAAATTTTGAAAGGGGGATCAAGTGGTCATCAGTTGAAGAATCTGATCATGATGATCAAAACGATAGTTAGAAAATAGTCTCAGCTGAACATTTTAATACTCATTTCTGATAACGAAGACATTTCTGATTCTGGTATACCATTAGATACAATAATTGAAAAAAAATAAGTGAGAGTGCAATCAAAGAGAAAGAAAGGGCAATTTAGCCTTTTCTGTGTCGGGCGACCACATATGCTGTTGAGACTCACACTGTGAGTCTCGACATTGAAACAGTTAGCAGCCACTGACAAGTGCACAGCCCACCAACCACTCAGTTCCCTCTCAACAGGGGACTGTTTCAATTTTTCACAGGGATATTACACATATGGTATCTCCGACTCACTTGGTGTTGGTATATATTGAAACAAGAAGCCAGTTGCACCATGCTTCGAATTTTTTTAGCACAACTGTAGAGCCTACAGTTACACATTCTTTTACCACTGTTGGACTTTGTGTCCTAGTCGAAACATCCGTAGTGGCACCCATTGGTGTTTCACGAGGATCGGATTGAAGTGCTGTCATGACGTACACTGAGCCAGTCATGAACACAGATCATCTGGCTGGTACGTCCGCAGAGGTGTTAACGGGAAATCTTAGTGGTCCTGGTGTTGGTTATACGTTACCCAAGTTTGTTACTGAGGATTTGCTGATTGATGTTATTGATCGTATTGGTCAGGCAGTCGACGAGAAGTTCTCAATACTGAATGATCAAATGGAGAGCATGATGTGAATGATGACAGGTAAAGGCACTGAACCGATTGGAATGCAATGGTCTCCTCCTAAGCAACGAGAGTGGAGAAATGAGCCAGAAGCTGACATGTCAATTGACTACTTGCAAAGCCTCATGTTGGGAAAGATGATCTCCATGTTAAAGACACCGACACTAGACGACATTAATTCGATTGAAATGCTGAAATGCAGAACTGAATCTGAGGCTGCCGATAAAATGGTGTTTGAAAACAGAATGAATAACGTAGATGAGATTATTGATGTTTATCTTGATAAGTGTGATCAGATGGAAAGTAAAGTCATACATGAGCTGGAAAAGTTGAAAGAGAGAGTTAATGTGTCGGAGGAGACGTGTAAGGCACAATCACTATAACGGAAGCACGATGATCATGATGAATCTGATGATCATCATGAGGGGGAGATAAAAAGACAAAGGACTAAGCCCTTTGCTACTGTTGGTACTGTTGGGATTGAGAAAGAGACAATTGTGGAAGAGTCGTCTGATAGAGCTGCTGGTGGTGTAAAAGACACTTGTGCTGAAACAGAAGAACTCCAGGTGGTGATGTGTTCCTTGAAGATAAGCTACCCAGAAAGATCTATTATAGTAAAGTAATGGAGATTGTCGATAGGCTGGTGTATGAAATAACAAACGCTCATCGTATGCGATTGGGAGCTTATATAATCATGATGAGAAAAAAAACAGTCTATTAAGTTTGTGTATTGAAGGTTCAGAATCGCCTCTTTGGATAATGTGACACCCTTGCCACATTTAACCACAATTACATAACACCCAGGATTAAACACCAAACATAAATTACATAATGATCTGCATACTTCAATTACAGTGCGGAAGCATAAAAGTACATAATTAAAATAATACAACTGTTTCAAAGACTCTACGGTGCTACAAGGTTCCAATACTAAGTCTAGATACTCAATGTTTTATTACAAAGTCCAGAATATATTACAACATTGGTCCCATAGCACATTTACCAATTGAGTAGTAGATATCTTCCAAGACTTCACAAACGACCTAGAAGGTCCGGCGGCAGATTTTCCTTTTCCTGTAAAAATTCAACAACTGAGGGGTAAGCGAATTCTTAGTGAATACACAGATTTACGCATTTTATAAATCTTTATGAAGCCCACAAGAGTAGCACCGACGACACACGTCGTGCACTCTTTACGTACACAAAGTACGACACACTTGAGCCGCCGCTCCTACGAGCCCAAAGGTCGGCATATAAACCAACAATCTGAGACAGACATAACATCGGCGATGACTTACTGCCTACTAGAACCTCGAAGGGATCAGCTCCGGGTCATATAGCGAAGTAACATCAGAATAACAGATGCGACCCGCCGGTCCATCGATAGATGCACAACAAAAGAACGGACATGCAACAAGATCAATGTGCATTTAAATCTACGCAAGTTAGTATAATTCCGAACGATAATGAAGCAACATGTCTCAGCAGGCAATAGCTAACATAAAGCAGATATAAACATGAGAAATCATATGTACTCACTGTCGGGTGCGTTATTAAACTTTAATCAATATTATTTCTCTTTGGGATTTCAACCGGACTCAAACGTACCCCACTGTGGGTTAAACAACACCACAAGGGACCTGTTACATTTCCATAAGGAAAACATATCACATACGTGTTCGAGCATCAATTTGGACAATTATAAGTGTTACAACATTTGGAACCGTCATCCAAACTCATATTTAAATCACATCATTTGAGGTGTTATTAGTCCCAATTAACCCTTCATTATATGCCTTTATATATTACCAACAATATCCCGAAAGTGTAATTAATTAACCATAAATTCGGGTCCTTAATAACCCATCCGAATTACACATGTATAGCATAGAACTCGCCGAGGTGTCTCAGTGAACTCGCCGAGTTCAGGTCCGAAGATCGGACCCTCGGCCGGAGTTCGGACCCATCCGAATTACTTTGACCCATCCGAGTTCGGTTATTATTCGAGTTTGGTTCCATCTAAGTTCGGGTCTCATCCGAATTCGGGTCCCAACCGAATTCGGATCCAACACTTACGAAGTTTTGAAGATTTATTCAAGTGTTCTTGGGAACTCGCCGAGTTCCCCCATAACTCTCCGAGTTCACTTGTGGAAATGCAAGTCGCAGCTACGGGTTTCTAAGTGAAAATTGCCAAAACTCATTTCTAACCACATGCAACTGAAAATAATGTTTTATTAACATATCTTGAATGTTTCTACATTATTTTCCATATCATTAACACTCAAATTCGTCCATATTGGACCAAAAATGAGGAAAAACCTCAAGAACACAAAACTTCATAAAAAGTCAGATTTATTACCTTTTAGGACGAATTAACCAACGATTCTTGTTTCTGGAGCTTCAGTGATGTTCAATTAGTGATTTCCAACTGATTAAACATACATGCAATCAACATTTATTCAGATTAAAATCTGAATTTTTGTATCTTTATTCTTCAAAATAAAACCTCAAACTTGAAACTATGTTCTTACCTCCAAATCCCCTTGAATCTTTTTAATATATAACTTTAATCCATGAATTTAATTCCACAAATTCGAATTTCAGCAGGATCTTAGAGAGTGTTTGAGAGAAATTTGAAGATGAAGAGTTAAAGTGATGAAATGAAAGACTCCATGTCTTTTATTACCCGAGTTTCGGTTATTTACACATTTAGCCCCTCAACTTATCTGATTCCATTAAATACTGATTTTTCATCATAATTTTCATCATCACTAACTTTTTAACAATTATACTTAATAACTAGAAATTAAAATTCTCAAATTTCTTAATTTCTTAAAATAGCTACCAACTTTTTAATATTCAGATACATAATCATTTTTCATAATTCAACTTAATTGTACAAAAATTCATCTAATTATCCCAATTACAATAAATTAAATCCGAGGATGTTACAGATAAATTTTATACAGAAACATTAGGAGAAGTTTTCTACTATCAAGTCTTTACTGTACAACGCTATGATGGAAAATTGTACACTTTCAGTGAGGCAGATTACTTCAATTTGAGGTTAGAAGATGTGGAAGACTTGTATGATGAAATTAAAAAGCAAAGACATAAGTCAAAGGTGGTGAGAACAACAATGACTTCCATTTTTGACTTTATGCACACAAGATTGTATTGACTACTGTTGAAAACTTTCATTTTGGTACGTTTAGAGGCTCATCAGACAAGAATAAATCTTACTCCTCCAAACAGAGATAATCCAGAGATTGACAGATTTCCTCCATACTCATTCATCATCAAACCAGAGCAAGGAGTTATCCATGAAAATCATCTGAGTCAAAAGTTATTCTTGAGGACCTCCGAAACGAGTAAATACTCGTCAGGAACCGTAGGATATCTATCACGAGAGATGAGAAAGATACTTGAAGATCATGATAGAAAGAAGGTCAGAAAACCCATGAGCCAAAGAGAACAAAGCTACTTCTATGAGGGTACTGAATGTTATCGAAGATAAGATGAGAGATCGAGAAGTTGTTAGAAGATTTGATTGGAATATAGGGTGGTCTTGAGCTGAATTAAATACAACTTTGCAAAAAGGGGGAGATTGCTAGGGTTAAAATTTTATTAAGTTTAGGGGCTGATTTGTAAATTTCCCTAACTCGAATTTTGGACTATAATTAGTCAAATTGTATGTGTAGTTATTCATTCTTGGAGGTAATACAATCAGAGGGATTTTAGACTTTCATTTTTGATATTGATTTACTCTCTATGATTGTTGATGTTCATGATCTGATTGTGATTTGATTCTTGTTTGTTTCAATATTGTGGATTGACAAGATCGTTAATCAATCGTCAAGAAGTAGCTAGATCCCTGTAGCTGGTTAAATAGATCATCAATACGCGAAAATGGATATATGTTCTTCACTGTCACTTTATTCAACTCTTGATAATCGATACACATTCGCATGGTTTTCATAAAAATTACTGATGCTTCCCACGGTAATGAACTCGGACGGATAAATCCACGATCGAGTAACTCTTGTAATTAGATCATCATCTCTCTCATCTCAGTTTGTGCCAGCCTATAAGGCATCTTAGCAATCGGCACCGCTCCAAGGATTAGATCGATCCGGAACTCTACCTGTAAATCTGGCGGTAACCCAGGTAACTCCTCTGGGAATACCTCATGTAAATCAATACGCGAAAGTGGATATTATGTTCTTCACTGTCTCTTTATTCAACTCTTGATAATCGATACACATTCGCATGGTTTTCATAAAATTTACTGATGCTTCCCACGGTGATGAACTCGGACGGATAAATCCACGATCGAGTAACTCTTGTAATTAGGTCATCATCTCTCTCATCTCAGTTTGTGCCAGCCTACAAGGCGTCTTAGCAATCGGCACCGTTCCCGGGATTAGATCGATCCGGAACTCTACCTGTAAATCTGGCGGTAACCTAGGTAACTCCTCTGGAATACCTCATGTAAATCTCATGCTAAATGTACATTATCTACCTTCAACTTCTCTTTTTGTGCATCAATCAGATAAGCTAGAAAGATCTCACAACTCTTAGACACATATCTCTGAGCTCTGATCATCGAGATAACCCCTATCTTGTCATTTCACTTCTCCCCGTATACTGTCACACTTTCAGTGTCTGATGTACGTATCCTGATCTTCTTCTTGGCACATAGAATATCTGCCTGTCGGGGTATCATCCAGTCCATACCCATGATCACATCAAAACTCACTAGGGCAGTACTCCCGTCTACCCTCTATATAATCGCTGACACATATACACAGTAGGGGTGATAGTAAGGTAAGCACAGAAAGTCACAGACACATCTGAGCGATCTACACCAGAATCAAATAACACTCGCGCACGCAAGCCATCCAAAATGTATGTAGCAGATACAATGTCTGGAGAGTCTCTGGCTCCCTCGGCTATGGCTTCGAACACCCGGCCTCTGGCTCTCGGTACTGTTTCTCAAAGGGAGGTGGAGAAAGATGGCTCTACTCGAGTACCACTCGTACTCACCCCTGGAACTGTCGATGAAACGTCTGGACAATATTTCATCAGGTGGCCTGGCTTCCCAAATCGGAAGCATAGGGCCTCACTGGCAGTATAAGTAGTTATTAAATGGTCAAACTATCCTCATTGAAAGCACCGAAATTGTCCAATTGCGCAAGGCCCGATAAGTCTGCAATGGCACCTCAAGCAATCTCTCTCCCCGAATGAGCTATCAACTCAGCTCCCGACCACTCGGGACCCCAGTCTCATACTGATCTAGCTTTCGACCCTACTATCTTGTTAGCTCTGGACCCATGTATCGGGCCCTAGGACCCATATCTCTGGCCCGCTCCTCTTGATCAAACATCCCTACCTCTGTCTCTATCCCTCTCTCTGTCACTCTCTCTGCGTGAACCAGAACTCTGCCCCTGCTAACGGCTCTGCTCAAAAGGCCTATCTTTTGGGTAACACCAGCAACTGGAGGATTGCTGATATCTCCCCGTGCGTTGTCTCTATGTAGGCAGCTGCTCCCGCTTCTTCTTTTTCTTATTCTCTCTCTCACTCATGCGTGCCATCTCTAGAGCCCTGGAAAAAGTGGTGGCGTGGTGTAGGCTCACAAACTCTTATATGTCTTCTCTCAAACCATCAACAAAGGCATCTACCTTTCGCCTCTTAGTATCCACATGCTGAAGCGCAAACTGAGAAAACTTGTTAAACCTGTCGACATACTATTGTACATACAACTCTCCCTGATGTAGGCGGAAGAATTGGTGCTCCATCTCCCTTTGCTTATCCAAAATGCGAACTGTATCTCAAATAGCACCTTAAAGTGCTCCTAGGTCATCGCGTACGCATGCGAAGCTGACATCGACGACTCAATGGACTTCCATCGCTGAGAAGCCCCACCCCTGTGTAAATATGTGGCAAACCATACCATGTCCTTCGGGTCCATGTCTGCAACCCGGAAGGCCGACTCAACCTCTCTCTCCCAGGCTAAAGCCAACCCTGGGTCTCCTCCTCCTCAAAACTCTGGCAGTGATTAGGTCATGAATACCTTAAAAGAACCTCCTTTATGAGATGTGGATGAAGACGCACCTGCCCCAGTGACTGGGATGCCCATACCAGAACTGTCCTTGGTACCCTGTCCTGTACTTTGGCCCTTATCCTGGGCTCCGAAGAACTGTGTCAATGTATCCAATAAATCTGACTTGAGGACGTACTCATCGCATGCCAATTTCTCTGGCCGTGAACCATTTCCTTCTGAATCCATACTAACTTGCACAGGTTAAAACGATGACATGTAATCTCACATATATCACCTAGCATCGTACAATACGCTAGGTTTATTAAATCTCCTAGTATCCGTCATTGGAATACTATCCCAAGGATCTAAACACGGTTTAAGCTCAAGCATCCACTAACGATACTCAACACTTGAAACCACAAGCTCTGATACCATACATGTAACACCCTCCAAACCCGACTAAATGGCACGTTATTCACAATAAACGGTTGGCCCTAACAGATTTCAAATCGATTACACAATGTAGGAGGTTTACAGCAACAATATTAATTAAAAACTTTAACACAATATAAACAACATTGTACAGTCAGCAGTAACAACGTACTAACCCCAAAGACCCAGATCTATCGAGTCCCCGAAAAACAGTAACAGTAACAACGTACAGTCAGCAGTATGCAAAAACCTCTGCAGCAAGCTCGATGCACCTACTTCTGCTCAAGCGCTGTCGGCCCTATCTTCTTGTTAGACTTATTTAATTGTAATCAAGTCAGGGGTTTTAATTGTATTTATTTAATAGTTCATAAGTTATTTATGTACGGGATTTAATAGTTTAACACACGGGCTTAGGCCTTATTAGGTTATTATATAAAGGGTTAATTAGGTTTTATTGTGTATTTTTGAAGGTGTTTTGGAGTGTGTAGCCATTTACATAGAGAGAAAGAAACCTTTGTTCTTCGGGTTTTTCGTTTAAAGTTTTATATCCTCTTCTTTTAGTATCTATTATCGTTCTTAATCATTATTATATATTGCTTGATTGTTTGCGTGGCCTGATAATTCGGGACCTACAATTGGTATCAGAGCAAACAACTTGGTTTTGTGAATAATTATTTGTGATCATCGGTTTACGTTTTTTTTCTGCGCATAAAAGTCTGCAAAACACTTCTCTCAGGGTTGTTTTAAAGATTCTTTAAATTTAATACATTCATTGATCTATATATGTGTTTGTGCGTCTGATGATCAATAAAAAAGGGTTAAGGTAGTAAAAGGCTTAATTACGTTTCCAAGTGGCTCTTGATGAAGATTTAAACGCCTGAAACGGGGATAAGAAGAAGACTACGGTTAGTGTCAATGCAGGGGGTCCCTGCGTCGATACTCTGATGCCTAAGTCAGCTAGCATGACTAAGAGAGTAAATTGAGAGAGTATAAGCAAGATGGAAACAAAGCATTACCCTTCTCCAGGCGGTATTTTCCCCTATTTATACATTTCCTTCAGGGGGCGAGGTGCCCTTCAGGAGGATTCCTATTGGCTGACAGGAACGTGCGCGGGATCCCCTCCATGGTCCCTGAAGACCAATTAAATGCCTTCCTTTTGTGCGCTCGTCTGCACAACGCTTTCTCCCAACAGGATACTCCTGCGAGACCTAGGTTTTTCGCTCCTGGGTACACCCATGAGTCAAGCAGATGGCCTTGGACTCGGGTGTGGGCCGAAAGACTCCCGAGAGGAGCAAAATGGACTCTTTGGGCCGGCGGGCATACATAGGATTGGGCGTATGTAATCAAGTCCCCCAAGTTCTAGTGAAAATATATAGTTTTGGTTAGAACTTTCATAGGCTTAGTGTCAGACCAGAGAAAGTGAGACAGTCTAGTCGATGGTTGCTTGAGACGTTGCCGGCAAGGCCAGTGGATCTCTTAGGGCCTGGAGTTTTACCAGGCAAGACAGTTGGACCACCTGGTGCCTGAGACATTCCAGGCGAGGTGGTTAGATCACTTAGCGCCTGGGGGTATTCTAGGCAAGGTGATTAGACAACATTGGGTAAAGTATCTGGAAGATAATGACTAGGTTGTGGTCCTTAGTTACTGCGGACCTTTTAACATCCCTTTGTTTGCTTAATTTGGAGTTTATGAGGAGTTCATTCAATGCAGCATGATGGATGACTGCTGATGGGACGGTTTCGAGAGTTGGCGTCATTGCTAATCAATAAAGATCATGATGACATGAGGCTCCACGCACGCGTGGTGTGTTTCAAAACTGTCACTAATTACAACCTGTTTCAGGCGGAACGGATGAGTCGATGACATTTGTCCATGTCGTTCCTGCCTCTCTCCCCACTACCCCAATTAAACCTGAAAATTATGCATTTTCAAAATTTTACCTCTATTACTTCCCCTCATCCTTTCTTGGAGCTTTACCTTCGTCCCAGCACAATTTGTTCAGTTTTTCTCCGACGATCCTCCCTCTTCAGGTTAGGCACTCTTTCTTTCTTGCCTTTTTCTTCTTTCCACTATGCCTATGGCCCCGTCGGCCGATAAGGTACCTTGTACCCTCTCCAACGCCGAGTTCAATGTGTTTTTGGCGGAATACGACATCCCTAGGGATTTCACCCTCAGCTTCCCAATCGCCGGGCAGTGGCTCTTTGTCCTCCTCAAGCTAGGGATCTGGACTTCGATCTTCTTGCCCTGCTTGCTCATCAAAGCTTTAGATTAAAAACCTATCCTGACCCTGTGCTTGCTCTTCTAGGGATGAAACCTCGTTGGGGTGATTTTGGCACTCTTCCTGTGTTATCGAAGGGGGGAATTGGCAAGGTTTTCTTTTTTTGCTTTGAATCGCTTGGCCACCCTTCCTTCTTGAACTTTCTAACTCTTTCCCTGTTTTGTTGCAGTGATGAGCGTGCTGGAGTACCTGTCTTCCGATGACTTGGAAGGATTCGAGGATGCCAACGTGAATCGCTCTAACGTACAGAGTCTGAGGCCAGGCCAGGCGGTTCCCGAGGGCTCCTTAACCCTCTAGGCCACCTTTCCGCCTGGTCATCTTCAAGTAAAGGTGATAGCATCGTTGCCACCTCTCATCATGCCCTGGTAGATTCTAGTTGTTGCCCTTCCGCCCGTACTCGTCTGAAAAGAAAAGCAACCGGTACTTCCTTAGGAAGCGATTCTCCTATTCACGTGTCTAGTCCTGGTGACGATGATAAAGTTGTTTTAATCGAAGAAAATCAAGATCTCTATGAAGCGTCCTTCTCCAAAAGGTAAAGGGGTGGTTTCATCCGACTCTCCCAAAGTCTCCATTCAGCCTACCCAAGTAGCCACTCTTCCTGGATCTCCATATATCCCATACGTCCTTCCTCCCCCTCCTTCCACAGTCGGAGAAGCAACCTCTTTGGCTCCGTTTAGGCGTGAAAAAAGAGACTACAACCGTGAGGAACTGTATGTGCCAGAGTGGGAGATCAAAAGGGGAGATTTGCTAGAGACTTCAGCGAGTCAATGAGATTTTCTATATCACAGTATGCCATCTTCACATGTAGAAATGCCCCAACATTCCAGCAATGCTCTTGTCTTTGACTCGCTGGGTTCTTCTGTGGTAAATTTCAATACCTTTGTGCCTAAGGGTAAGGCTAGGGTCACCATTGCCGAACACCATTTTATGAACGCGCAAGAAGAGTTGCGCAAGGCTGATGAGAGGGAGAAGGTACGAATTACTGCTGTTGAAGAAATGAGAGTCCAGGTAGCAGGTTTGAACTAGAAGGTTGGTGATCAGAAGCTACAGATTGAAAAGTTGAAGGCTGAGCTAGAAGAAGAAAAGAAGAAGTCTGTTGCGCTAAGCTTACGCGTGAGCCAACTAAGCGCTAAAGAACAAACTTTGAGGAAGGAGAGAGACGAGGCGGTGGAAGCTGTTAGCCGCCTTTCTGAGGAAAGGGTGAGATTTGCTTCCGAGGTGATACCGCAGGTGGTCAACAAGCTGTTGCACAGTCGCCAGTTTCTTCAACCTTTGGGCGTGGTCCAACGAGCTGCTGTCCACTATGGACGACTCTCAGCTCTTCTAAAGATTCGTTCAAGTTTATCTGAGGGTGTTGTCACACCCCGTTACCCCGGTTGGCAATGAAGCGTGACGTCGCGGAAGCGTAACCATAATCATAACGAACGACCACTATATCGACGCTTTTCAGAAGCACATTGATTTAACTTCAAATATAAATATTGTTTTACATAACCAAAATACAGCGAAAGTAGTTCTTAAAATACCAAGATTTAAATACACAATTTAGTTTATCAGGAAAGATGCAAATAAATCTCCGAGTTTGAAAATGATGCGACTCCAAAATGTACGGAAGCCTTGGAATGCTTCTAATAAATGCGCATGCCTTAATCACCTGAAAATACATGCTGAAATACGTCAACAAATTGTTGGTGAGCTCATAGGATTACGCGAAAAGACCAGTTGTATGGACATTATCAGATGAGTTGAATTTATAAAGCATAAAATTCGTGTATGTATTACATAAATCATGATGCAACCGAAGCTTAATTAAATGAGTTTGCCCTGTGCAGTATTCCCATACGTAATACCGTGTGTTAAAAAAAATTTGCACTCGCTGTTAGCCGATCCGAACTAACCCGAATGGGGGACATGACTCCCAATAGATCTATCAACATTATATTCGTGCTTGCAAATAATTGCAATTAACGGTTCATGATTTGAGGGGTGATGGATCCACATGTGTAATACATATAAGAAATAAAAAGTTTTGATGTCCATATAATAATAGTGCATGTATTTTCACCCCAGTAGATAGTGAAAATAGGGGCTATGAAGACTCACCGAACTTGTGATGGCAAAAACGAGCGTAAAATGCTATTTAGCGTAAGTTGATGAATGATGCACCGGGTGAGTTTAATCGAGCCCTAAATGATAATAGGGACTTAATATCTCGAATATATGATAACATATATATTTATAAATTTTTATGTCTTAAATCACCCAACATTACAAGTTTATAAATAAAACCCACTTAAAACGTCAAGTTTATATATATATATATATATATATATATATATATATATATATATATATATATATATATATATATATATATATATATATATAATTTTCCAGCTTTTTCGGAGGTTTTTCGGCCTACTTTGAGGCTGTTTTTGACCAAGCTCCAAAACGTTTTAGGCTTTGGTTTTCTAGGAAATTAAACTACTATATACAAAGGATTTTTAGAATCAAGAACGACCATTTTTTGAGATGTTTAGGTTAGGGAAAAAGTTTGTTGAAAACCCTGTGTTGGCCATTTTTGAGCTGTCAAACTTTCGGTTTCCCAAATAATTTCTGGGGGTCTTAATCTCCAAAATAAATTATGAAAACTTTCAGGTTTTTAGTTAAGACATATATCTAACTTTTGAGATAAGAATCAACTCATTTCGTTAAGTTATGAACTAGTTATGATTTTTCAAAGTTGATATAAATTTTCTGCCGAAAATCCGCAGTTTATAAACTGGAAATAACTTATGATTCTGGTTGTTTATTCAAAGACTACTTGTATACAAGTTATAAAACACATATATATTACTTGTTTTCAAAATATTAACACTTTTATGATGTGTTTATATATTCATAAAAACATTTAAAGAAACAACTTAAAAAACAAAAACTAGAAACTTATAAACTTGAGTTTTTATGAAACTTGTTGTTGTTGGTGATTATCTATATTATGCAAGGCTTATATAAACATAAATGTATGATGAAATAAGTTAGTATTTACTTACTTTGATGTATTTGGAGTATGAAATTGAGAAAAAGTTGGAACTCTTGGAAGATTTGGACCAAGAACACTTGAATTTCCTTATGAACATTGTTAGTCACCTTGATTAATTGCTAATGACCACTGATTAGGTTATAATTAGCCATTAAATACTGATTAGATCGTAGTTGCTAACCTGGTTTAATACCGGATATTACAGTCTCCCCCTATTAAGGGAATTTCGTCCTGAAATTTTATCCTGTTTCCTCAGGGGTATTGTTACTTAAGAATAGATGAGAGTATCTATGCTTGTACTGGCCTTTGCATGCCTAAGTAAATTCTGGTCCATGACTAGAATTTCATCTGATCTTGAGGATGGGTATACGACTGTTCTTACGGTCCATGATTTCTACTGGCTCATTCTTGAAGTGAAGTTTATCAGTCTTATCTAACAAACACTTCTTTCGATTTGATACGTGGAAGGTATTGCGCACGCGACTAAGCTCTGGTGGTAACTCAAAACGATAAGCTACGAGTCCAATTCTCTTTAAGACTTTGCATTGCCAATGTATCGAGGGTTTAGTTCTTTTTTTTTCCTTATCTTCCTAATCGTATCACCCCCTTCCATGGCGAGACTTTCATTGGTACTCGTTCTCCTAATTAGATCTCAAGGGATTTTCTCCCTATATCTGCATAACTTTCTGACAATTGCGGGCAACTTTAGTCAGTTCCGCATATGTACTATCTTTTTGGTAGCTTCGTGAATGATCAGTGATTTAGCTATTTCCTACTTCTTCCCAACAAATTGGCGGTCGTCACTTTCTCCCGTAGGGGCCTCAAACCGAGCAACTTTAATACTCGAGTGATAGCTGTTTGTAGTACGATAATTCCACTAAGGTAAATGAGTTTCCAATACACAGGCTCTTAATGTATGTTCTAGGGTTTGGATCGTTCTATCATTCTGACCATTTGTCTGAGGGTGATATGTGGTACTCATGTCCAAGATTGTATCCAAAGTTTGCTATAATAATTGCCAAAAACTTAGATGTAGATCTGCTATCCATATCCGAAATGATTATAATAGGCACTCCGTGTCCGGAGACGACTTCCTTGAGGTACGTTTGGACTAGCTTATTCATCCTGATGTTCTTCTTGATTGGTAGGATCGCGCAGATTTTGTTAGGTGGTCGACTATTACTCAAATGGTTTCTGATGTTGTTCTTAACTTTGGAGCATGTTAGAAATTTGTTGACATATGTGGCAATGTCATCCTTCATGATAGGCCACCCGTATAGCTCCTTAAGGTCAGGATACATTTTATCGGATCCGGGATGAACGACATATCTTGATTTGCGTCGGTTATCCGTAACCAGTTTTCTATCAAAAACAGGGTAACCAGACTCTATTCGTGAAGTATCGATTTTCATTAACCCTTATCCCAAACTATTTATCCATTCTGTGCAGGGCTTCATTTTTCATATTTTCCTCCTTAACAACTTAATGAACTAAGAAAGGAGGGTTTGGTTGATTGGTTATAACTAGGGCAGGTACTCTTAACGGCTTAACTCGTTTTTTCGGCTCTGAGCGTCTGCAACCATATTAGTTTTCCTCATGTGATAACGAATCTCACAGTTGCAATCACTTATTAGCTCTATCAGCGATGTTACCTCATTTTTTACTCTTTCTAGTTCAAGATGTGTTGGAGGCTCTTATGGTCCGTAAGTGTAATACACTTCTTACCGTACAACTAATGTCTTCAAGTCTTAAGGGTAAAGACTACTGCTCCAAGATCTAGATCATTGTGTAATTTGCCTATTGAACCTTAAGTTTTCACAAAGTATAAGTTATGACCCTATCTTTCTATATCAACCCATTGTGTGAAGCGTCATAGTAATCTTCAAATTTCTTGCTTCTCTCGGATAAAACAAGTGCGCTGCATAGTTTGTGCTTTTATAATTGAAATGATGTCTCCTGATCCTTGCCCCAATCATACTTAATGTCTTTTCGGGTCAGTTTTGTTAGAGCTCCGGTGATCTTTGAGAAATTTTTTTTTATAATTGCCTATAATAAGTGGCAAGTCTTAAGGACTGTCGTATCTCTATGGGGGTTCTAAGAGTTAACCAATTCATGATAGCCTTGATCTTTGCGGGGTTGACTTGGATTCCTTTACTATTGATCACGTGACCGAGAAATATCACCCATCTTAGCCAAAAGTCAAACTTAGATAGCTTGGCATGTAGTTGTCCTTTCTTTAACAACTCTAGAATCAGTATTAAATGCTTGCTCATGCTCCTCCTTGCTTCGCGAGTAAATTAAGATGTCATTCATGAATACAATCACGAATAAGGTTTGCACACCCAATTTACGAGGTCCATGAATACCGTTTGGGCACTGGTTAATCCAAACGGCATTAATAGGAATTTATGATGATCGTAACGGAATCTGAAGGCTGTCTTTGGAATATCTTTCTTGCGGACTCTAATTTGATGATAATCAGACCTCAGGTTGATCTTCAAATAGAAGCTTGATCCTAGGAGTTTGTAAAACAAGTCGTCGATCCTTTGAAGTGGGTATCGGTTCTTTTAGCTTATTTAGCTCTCGGTAATTGATGCACATTCTGAGGGTTCCATCCTTCTTCTTTTTGAACAAACCTGGAGCTCCTCCAAAGCGAAAAACTCGGTTTGATAAACCCTTTATCTAAGAGCTCCTATAGTTGGTTAGACGATTCTTACACTATTGATGGGGTTAATCGAAATGGTTCTCGAGCCACTGGTACCACACCTGATACTAGATCGATTTTTTAATTTGACCTACCTTAATGTTGGGAGTTCAGGTAAGTGTTCTGGAAAAATTTTGGGGTAACCATAAATGATGAGAATATTTTCGAGCCGCTTTTCCTATGGCTCCCTCTCTGTCAACACTTCAGGTACCTAATGCTAGGGATGATGCTTACTTTGGTATTTCTTGTTTTGCCTTGGATAGTAAGGACCTTCTTATTGGCTAAAGGTATATGAACCGTCTTCTTGTTGCACATTATTTCCGCACTATTTTCCGATAGTCATTCCATGCCTATGACCTTGTCAAAACTTCCCAGTTTGACGGGCATCAAGTCTGTTTCAAAGAGTTTGGCCTACTATTCTAAGGAGCATCCTCGACTTATATTATTTGTCTTAAGCGTCTTACTGTCATCAACCTCAATAGCATAAGTAGCACTTAATGGAATTTATCTTCTTAGTGAACATAGTGGATATAAAGCTCCTATCAGCACCAGTATCAAATAGTAGAAATGCATAAGTGGTATCTAATGGGGTAAGAAGATAAGTCTATGGGTTTGAAATTTCTTAGGCATATTGTCGTACTACATATCCTCATGCTCCTAGTTATAGATGAAACTTAGTTTTTCATTAAAATGTTGGAAACCTAATCTTCGTACATGATGTGGTTGGAATTTTCCGATAAATTCTTAAGCCTAAACATGTATCCGATAGTAAGACCTAGAAAAATACTATAAAATGGTAGAAGGGTACTAAGTATGAGATGCCTCCGGGGCTTTATCGTACTCCACAGCGTTAAGTCGTTGAGTTAGTTATGCACTGCGGGCTTTAGGCGCTGTCACAATTCGTCGAGACCGTCTTGTTGAATTGCCTGGGTATTCTGGTTGGCCCAAGGTTTATTGGTGGTTTGTATTTTCTCCAGCTTAATCCTTGCAAAGATCTCACCAATCTCTTGGTGGATTTTGTCGAAATTGGGGGTCGTGTCAGGCGGCCCTTGCCACCAACAGAGGCATTGTTTGTTATGTAGGTTTCGGGGTAAGTGTCGGCACATGAGAGGAAGATGGTGTTCTGACTTCAAACTGGTTTTGGATCCCTTCCTCATTTCTCCACTCTTGGAGAGTGTGAGGCATCCATCCCCACTGTCTTACGTTCACCTATCGCTACGGCGGCGGGCTTGGCTGAGGGGCAGGTACCGGGATAGACTCCCGTTTTGCCAGTCGCACCCTTTTTCTACGGGTGAACCTCCTCAATGGTCCAATGGGATGGCTTCTTAATGGGGTGTAGGATGGGACATGTGGTGGTGATGGTGGAGCAATTTGGGTCGCAGGGCCACAGTTGCCCTCGTCGTGTTCTGACGGGTCCTCTTCCTCGTCATTGATTCGGTCTGGGTGGGTCTCCGATCCAAAGTACATCCCAATGTCACCTTGGCTTCCTTGTTCCATGGGTGAGTATTCATCCTCGGAGTCAAAGAGGATAAAAACTGTATTGTTTGACATGTTTCTGTCATCAGGGTCCATATATATGTTCACAATTGTTGAAGCAAGAAAGTTCAGTTTATTTATTTTTTTTTTTTGTAACAGTTATAGTCTAGGTAAGTAATGCAACCTAGTTCACTATAACTATGACTCTGATATGAATCTGTCATACCCCGTTACCCCGGTTGGCAATGAAGCATGACGTCGCGGAAGCGTAACCATAATCATAACGAACGGCCACTATATGGACGTTTTTCAAAAGTACATTGATTTAACTTCAAATATAAAGATTGAATTACATAACCAAAATACAGCGTAGGTAGTTCTTAAAATACAAAGATTTAAATACACAATTTAGTTTATCAGGAAAGATGAAAATAAATCTCCGAGTTTGAAAATGATGCGACTCCAAAATGTACGGAAGCCTTGGAATGCTTCCGATAAATGCACATGCCTTAATCACCTGAAATACATTCTAAACTACGTCAACAAATTGTTGGTGAGCTCATAGGTTTACGCGAAAAGACCAGTTGTATGGACATTATCAGATGAGTTTAATTTATAAAGCATAAATTCCGTGTATGTGTTACATAAATCATCATGCAACCGAAGCTTAATTAAATGAGTTTGCCCTGTGCAGTATTCTCATACGTAATACTTTGTGTTAAATATATTTGCACTCGCTGTTAGCCGATCCAAACTAACCCAAATGGGGGACATGACTCCTGATAGATCTATCCACAATATATTCGCGCTTGCAAGTAAATGCAATTAACGGTTCATGATTTGAGGGCAGATTGATCCACATGTGTAATACATATAAGAAATAAAAAGTTTTGATGTCCATATAAAAATAGTGCATGTATTTCCACCCAATAGATAGTGAAAATAGGGGCTATGAAGACTCACCGAACTTGTGATGGCAAAAACGAGCGTAAAATGCTATTTAGCGTAAGTTGATGAATGATGCACCGGGTGAGTTTAATCGAGCCCTAAATGATAATAGGGACTTAATATCTCGAATATATGATAACATATATATTTATAAATTTTTATGTCTTAAATCACCCAACATTACAAGTTTATAAATAAAACCCACTTAAAACGTCAAGTTTATATATATATATATATATATATATATATATATATATATATATATATATATATATATATATATATATATATATATATATATATATATATATATATAATTTTCCAGCTTTTTCGGAGGTTTTTGGGCCTACTTTGAGGCTGTTTTTGACCAAGCTCCAAAACGTTTTAGGCTTTGGTTTTCTAGGAAATTAAACTACTATATACATAGGATTTTTAGACTCAAGAACGACCATTTTTTGAGATTTTTAGGATAGGGAAAAAGTTTGTTGAAAACCCTGTGTTGGCCATTTTTGAGCTGTCAAACTTTCTGTTTCCCAAATAATTTCTGGGGGTCTTAAACTCCAAAATAAATTATGAAAACTCTCAGATTTTTAGTTAAGACATATATCTAACTTTTGAGATAAGAATCAACTCATTTCGTTAAGTTATGAACTAGTTATGATTTTTCAAAGTTGATATAAATTTTCTGCCGAAAATCTGCAGTTTATAAACTGGAAATAACTTATGATTCTGGTTGTTTATTCAAAGACTACTTGTATACAAGTTATAAAACACATATATATTACTTGTTTTCAAAATATTAACACTTTTATGATGTGTTTATATATTCATAAACATATTTAAAGAAACAACTTAAAAAACAAAAACTAGAAACTTATAAACTTGAGTTTTTATGAAACTTGTTGTTGTTGGTGATTATCTATATTATGCAAGACTTATATAAACATAAATGTATGATGAAATAAGTTAGTATTTACTTACTTTGATGTATTTGGAGTATGAAATTGAGAAAAAGTTGGAACTCTTGCAAGATTTGGACCAAGAACACTTGAATTTCACGAAGAACACTTGAATTTCCTTATGAACATTGTTAGTCACCTTGATTAATTGCTAATGACCACTGATTAGGTTATAATTAGCCATTAAATACTGATTAGATCGTAGTTGCTAACCTGGTTTAATGCCGGATATTACAGTCTCCCCCTATTAAGGGAATTTCGTCCTGAAATTTTATCCTGTTTCCTCAGGGGTATTGTTACTTAAGAATAGATGAGAGTATCTATGCTTGTACTGGCCTTTGCATGCCTAAGTAAATTCTGGTCCATGACTAGAATTTCATCTGATCTTGAGGATGGGTATACGACTGTGCTTACGGTCCATGATTTCTACTGGCTCTTTCTTGAAGTGAAGTTTATCTGTCTTATCTAACAAACACTTCTTTCGATTTGATACGTGGAAGGTATTGCGCACGCGGCTAAGCTCTGGTGGTAACTCAAAACGATAAGCTACGAGTCCAATTCTCTTTAAAACTTTGTATTGCCAATGTATCGAGGGTTTAGGTTTTTTTTTTCCTTATCTTCCTAATTGTATCACACCCTTCCATGGCGAGACTTTCATTGGTACTCGTTCTCCTAATTAGATCTCAAGGGATTTTCTCCCTATATCTGCATAACTTTCTAACAATTGCTGGCAACTTTTAGTCAGTTCCGCATATGTACTATCTTTTTGGTAGTTTCGTGAATGATCAGTGATTTGGCTATTTCCTACTTCTTCCCAACAAATTGGCGGTCGATACTTTCTCCCGTAGGGGCCTCAAACAGAGCAACTTTAATACTCGAGTGATAGCTGTTTGTAGTACGATAATTCCACTAAGGCAAATGAGTTTCCAATACACAGGCTCTTAATGTATGTTCTAAGGTTGGGATCGTTCTATCATTCTGACCATTGGTCTGAGGGTGATATGTGGTACTCAAGTCCAAGATTGTATCCAAAGTTTGCTATAATAATTGCCAAAAACGTAGATGTAGATCTGCTATCCATATCCGAAATGATTATAATAGGCACTCCGTGTTCGGAGACGACTTCCTTGAGGTACGTTTGGACTAGCTTATTCATCCTGATGTTCTTCTTGATTGGTAGGATCGCGCAGATTTTGTTAGGTGGTCGACTATTACTCAAATGGTTTCTGATGTTGGTCTTAACTTTGGAGCATGTTAGAAATTTGTTGACATATGTGGCAATGTCATCCTTCATGATAGGCCACCCGTATAGCTCCTTAAGGTCAGTATACATTTTATCGGATCCGGGATGAACGACATATCTTGATTTGCGTCCGTTATCCGTAACCAGTTTTCTATCAAAAACAGGGTAACCAGACTCTATTCGTGAAGTATCGATTTCCATTAACCCTTATCCCAAACTATTTATCCATTCTGTGCAGGGCTTCGTTTTTCATATTTTCCTCCTTAACAACTTCATGAACTAAGAAAGGAGGGTTTGGTTGATTGGTTATAACTAGGGCAGGTACTCTTAACGGCTTAACTCGTTTTTTCGGCTCTGAGCGTCTGCAACCATATTAGTTTTCCTCATGTGATAACGAATCTCACAGTTGCAATCACTTATTAGCTCTATCAGCGATGTTACCTCATTTTTTACTCTTTCTGGTTCAAGATGTGTTGGAGGCTCTTATGGTCCGTGAGTGTAATACACTTCTTACCGTACAACTAATGTCTTCAAGTCTTAAGGGTAAAGACTACTGCTCCAAGATCTAGATCATTGTGTAATTTGCCTATTGAACCTTAAGTTTTCATAAAGTATAAGTTATGACCCTATCTTTCTATATCAACCCATTGTGTGAAGCGTCATAGTAATCTACAAATTTCTTGCTTCTCTCGAATAAAACAAGTGCGCTGCATAGTTTGTGCTTTTATAATTGAAATGATGTCTCCTGATCCTTGCCCCAATCATACTTAATGTCTTTTCGGGTCAGTTTTGTTAGAGCTCCGGTGATCTTTGAGAAATTTTTTTTTATAATTGCCTATAATAAGTGGCAAGTCTTAAGGACTGTCGTATCTCTATGGGGGTTCTAAGAGTTAACCAATTCATGATAGCCTTGATCTTTGCGGGGTTGACTTGGATTCCTTTACTATTGATCACGTGACCGAGAAATATCACCCATCTTAGCCAAAAGTCAAACTTAGATAACTTGGCATGTAGTTGTCCTTTCTTTAACAACTCTAGAATCAGTATTAAATGCTTGCTCATGCTCCTCCTTGCTTCACGAGTAAATTAAGATGTCATTCATGAATACAATCACGAATAAGGTTTGCACACCCAATTTATGAGGTCCATGAATACCGTTTGGGCACTGGTTAATCCAAATGGCATTAATAGGAATTTATGATGATCGTAACGGAATCTGAAGGCTGTCTTTGGAATATCTTTCTTGCGGACTCTAATTTGATGATAATCAGACCTCAGGTTGATCTTCAAATAGAAGCTTGATCCTAGGAGTTTGTAAAACAATTCGTCGATCCTTTGAAGTGGGTATCGGTTCTTTTAGCTTATTTAGCTCTCGGTAATTGATGCACATTCTGAGGGTTCCATCCTTCTTCTTTTTGAACAAAACTGGAGCTCCTCCAAAGCGAAAAACTCGGTTTGATAAACCCTTTATCTAAGAGCTCCTATAGTTGGTTGGACGATTCTTACACTATTGATGGGGTTAATCGAAATGGTGCTCGTGCCACTGGTACCACACCTGATACTAGATCGATTTTTTAATTTGACCTACCTTAATGTTGGGAGTTCAGGTAAGTGTTCTGGAAAAATTTTGGGGTAACCATAAATAATGAGAATATTTTCGAGCCGGTTTTCCTTTGGCTCCCTCTCTGTCAACACTTCAGGGACCTAATGCTAGGGATGATGCTTACTTTGGTATTTCTTGTTTTGCCTTGGACAGTAAGGACCTTCTTATTGGCTATAGGTATATGAACCGTCTTCTTGTTGCACATTATTTCCGCACTATTTTCCGATAGTCATTCCATGCCTATGACCTTGTCAAAACTTCCCAGTTTGACGGGCATCAAGTCTGTTTCAAAGAGTTTGGCCTACTATTCTAAGGAGCATCCTCGACTTATATTATTTGTCTTAAGCGTCTTACTGTCATCAACCTCAATAGCATAAGTAGCACTTAATGAAATTTATCTTCTTAGTGAACATAGTGGATATAAAGCTCCTATCAGCACCAGTATCAAATAGTAGAAATGCATAAGTGGTATCTAATGGGGTAAGAAGATAAGTCTATGGGTTTGAAATTTCTTAGGCAGATTGTCGTACTACATATCCTCATGCTCCTAGTTATAGATGAAACTTAGTTTTTCATTAAAATGTTGGAAACCTAATCTTCGTACATGATGTGGTTGGAATTTTCCGATAAATTCTTAAGCCTAAACATGTATCCGATAGTAAGACCTAGAAAAATACTATAAAATGGTAGAAGGGTACTAAGTATGAGATGCCTCCGGGGCTTTATCGTACTCCAGAGCGTTAAGTCGTTGAGTTAGTTATGCACTGCGGGCTTTAGGCGCTGTCACAATTCGTCGAGACCGTCTTGTTGAATTGCCTGGGTATTCTGGTTGGCCCAAGGTTTATTGGTGGTTTGTATTTTCTCCAGCTTAATCCTTGCAAAGATCTCACCGATCTCTTGGTGGATTTTGTCGAAATTGGGGGTCGTGTCAGGCGGCCCTTGCCACCAACAGAGGCATTGTTTGTTATGTAGGTTTCGGGGTAAGTGTCGGCACATGAGAGGAAGATGGTGTTCTGACTTCAAACTGGTTTTGGATCCCTTCCTCGTTTCTCCACTCTTGGAGAGTGTGAGGCATCCATCCCCACTGTCTTACGTTCACCTATCGCTACGGCGGCGGGCTTGGCTGAGGGGCAGGTACCGGGATAGACTCCCGTTTTGCCAGTCGCACCCTTTTTCTACGGGTGAACCTCCTCAATGGTCCAATGGGATGGCTTCTTAATGGGGTGTAGGATGGGACATGTGGTGGTGATGGTGGAGCAATTTGGGTCGCAGGGCCACAGTTGCCCTCCTCGTGTTCTGACGGGTCCTCTTCCTCGTCATTGATTCGGTCTGGGTGGGTGTCCAATCCAAAGTACATCCCAATGTCACCTTGGCTTCCTTGTTCCATGGGTGAGTATTCATCCTCGGAGTCAAAGAGGATAAAAACTTTATTGTTTGACATGTTTCTGTCATCAGGGTCCATATATATGTTCACAGTTGTTGAAGCAAGAAAGTTCAGTTTATTTATTTATTTTTTGTAACAGTTATATTCTAGGTAACTAATGCAACCTAGTTCACTATAACTATGACTCTGATACCAATCTGTCATACCCCGTTACCCCGGTTGGCAATGAAGCATGACGTCGCGGAAGCATAACCATAATCATAACGAACGGCCACTATATGGACGTTTTTCAAAAGTACATTGATTTGACTTCGAATATAAAGATTGTTTTACATAACCAAAATACAGCGTAAGTAGTTCTTAAAATACCAAGATTTAAATACACAATTTAGTTTATCAGGAAAGATGCAAATAAATCTCCGAGTTTGAAAATGATGCGACTCCAAAATGTACGGAAGCCTTGGAATGCTTCCGATAAATGCGCATGCCTTAATCACCTGAAAATACATGCTAAAATACGTCAACAAATTGTTGGTGAGCTCATAGGTTTACGCGAAAAGACCAGTTGTATGGACATTATCAGATGAGTTTAATTTATAAAGCATAAATTCCGTGTATGTGTTACATAAATCATCATGCAACCGAAGCTTAATTAAATGAGTTTGCCCTGTGCAGTATTCCCATACGTAATACCGTGTGTTAAATATATTTGCACTCGTTGTTAGCCGATCCGAACTAACCCAAATGGGGGACATGACTCCTGATAGATCTATCCACAATATATTCGCGTTTGCAAGTAAATGCAATTAACGGTTCATGATTTGAGGGCTGATGGATCCACATGTGTAATACATATAAGAAATAAACATTTTTGATGTCCATATAAAAATAGTGCATGTATTTCCACCCCAATAGATAGTAAAAATAGGGGCTATGAAGACTCACCGAACTTGTGATGGCAAAAACGAGCGTAAAATGCTATTTAGCGTAAGTTGATAGATGAAGCATCGGGTGAGTTTAATCGAGCCCTAAATGATAATAGGGACTTAATATCTCGAATATATGATAACATATATATTTATAAATTTATAAATTTTTATGTCTTAAATCACCCAACATTACAAGTTTATAAATAAAAATCACTTAAAACGTCAAGTTTATATATATATATATATATATAGATATATATATATATATATATATATATATATATATATATATATATATATATATATATATATATATACTACTTATAAAGCATTTAGCTTTTTACAAATTATTATGCACAATGCACAACTTGTTAATGCTTGTTTCTTGAATTTTAAGACATACAAGTCTTAAAGCATAATGTACAAAGCAGTGTTGTACCACAATAAATTAACCTGTTTTCAATTTTGTGGCTTTTGATTTATTGAGAAGTGTACCCACTCCCTCCTCTTTCGATGCATTGAAAATCCGAATAGTCTATTCACTCCCATCATAATCTTCTTTTAACCACCACGCCACGGCACCACCACCTTTAAACCTCACAAATTCACCACATATTTTACACTTTCTACTTCTCTCTCTTCATCACTGCAACTCCATATCCGAAGCTAACCAAACTCTTCCTCTTCATCACCTGATATTGCAGAACACGAGTCTTCAAAAAACATCTTTCTCTCTCTCTCTCACACACTCATTTTGGTTCCTAAGCTGGTTCTCATCTGCTGTTTCTTCAACAAATACTCCATTAAACCTTTGGAATCCATCCTCCTAAACCACATTCTCAACAAATCCGAGACCGTGTTCTTCAATGCATCCGGGCTGTTCCCACTTTTTATGTCGGTAATAGCAGAATCCTCTAAGATGTTGCACACGGGCTGCTAATGTAACTTCTTCCTCAAGAATTAGAGTCTCACGAAGTCTAGGAGATTTGAGTGTTTTATTTTTATTTTCTTTGAATTTTTGGATCTGGGTATCTAGGGTTAGTGATTTTTGGTTGAGGGTTTCTTGTAAAGAATTGAAATGATTGAATAATTTGTTGTTGAGGTCAGTTACAGTAGTGAGTAGGGTTCTACGAGTATCCAATTCGTTGAAGAAATTCTTGAATCTGTCTGGGTTTATCACGTAATCTTTAGTCATTTCACATCAATGATAATTGATGAGATAAACAGCCTAAAATGAGATTTTTTTTTGTAGGGGTTTCCGTTGCAATGCAAAAGCTACCGGGAATCAAAACAAATGAAGAATGAAGGAAAGACCAAGAAGCAAGCTGCGCAACATTTTGGTGGGGCCATTAACCATTTTTATGCTTGGCTTGAGATTTATCTGATAAGGTTTCATCTTTCTTTGCTATATGAGGAATTCAACGAACGTTTGATGTTATTAATTTGGTATAATACAAATTGCAGCAAGAATTTAAAGTTTGATACTAAAACCTCTATAATATTCAAAAGTTATTATTTTGGGTAAATGGGCCTTGGAAACAATTAAAATGCTAATATTTTTCTTGCTGGTACTATTGCAGAAAGAAATGGATCCAAGAATTTGAGATAATGATCATATTGGCCACCGCTGCATCTGTTTTTGTTTATATGTATGAGAGTTGTTGAGATTTTGGGGCAAGTGTGGTTCTGCTTGGACTAATGATGGTTGGGAGAGCCTATTTTCTGTTCCCTATTTGATAAATCTCCAACATAATCAGAAAGCCTGTGAGTGAAAAGATTGAGTTTAAGCGACAGGTGAGTGAGTTTCAAGTATTGTGTTTGAAGTTTTTGAAGCATAGATGACTTCATGTAGGAGTATTCTAACAACCTTCAAGTTATCTCCTCCATGTCACAGTTTGGTGTTCTGGTCTTACGCTAGGTGCTGTCTCTGTTGCTCTTGCTTATAATAAGGTAAAGTGATGTTTTTTAGAATTATATTTGTTACCTTTTTCTGTGAGCAAGTTCATTTTGGAACATGGACGATTGAAGGTGGCATCTTTTATAATGTACAGATGTGATGGTTGATGTTTATGTAGTTTGCAACCAACAAATGCACTATTGATCACCAGCACTATCATTGTTCTTTTCATTACGGTGGTGATTATCTCAATGCTTTTGTTCACTATATTTCTCTTCACATTAATTGTAAATCTCGTATATTTTACAAGAACTTTAAAAGTCCGTCTGAAACTAATATTGAAACAAAGAGTGGTTGAAACTTTCATATAATTGAGTCGGCATGATTCTACTGTTCTTTTTTTAGCACACTTGACTTGTGTTTTCAATATTGGATCTTGAATCCCATGTGTTCAAACATGATCCACACGTATTCTATGCTCTGACCTCACAGTTGGCATTGACCGATTTGCTTTTCCATTAGTAGGAAAGTTAGTTTGTTATTTTTGTTCTTATAATTTTATCCAGATTAAGCCATGCCTTTATGTTTTAGTAGCCATAGAAGTATTAATACAGGAGACACAATTTCGGTTGCTGTTTTGGAGGTATTTTATGGAGATTTAATATTATTTTTTCAGATTAATTGGCTGATACATGTGTAGATTTCAACAGTCACCATGCCCTTAATGTATTATTGGTTTTTAAATTTTTGATAGTTGGTGCAGTGATGCGGAGACATCAATTATTTTTCTCGTTTATACTTCATCTATACCATATCTGTACTTCCACGAGTCTGTAATTTATCAGTTAACCTTTATTTCCAAATCTGTGATTAAATTTGATATCCGATACTGACATAGGTTAGGTTTACTTCAGTGTTTTTTCTTCTTTGAGTGTGTGTGTTTGTGTTTAGGAGGCAACTGAAAATCATAATATGTTTTAATGTGTTTCAACTTCTCTTGAACAATGAGTATTTTCTACTTTTACTGTTTTTATTTCAGTTGGGTTTCTGCAAATCAATTTGAAGTTGAGCGTGTATCATAGATTGAAGGCATAAAAAAGGCATAAACTAATTGATCTCTTGAGCATTCTTTTTCTTGATGGTATTATTGCAGAAAGTAATGGAAAGGCCACGGGAGTTGATTGTCAATTCTTGTGGGGAATGTAAGTTATTTTTCTTATGAGCACCTTTTTACTTGCTCGTACTATGGAGATTTCAATCTTTTGTATTTCTTTCCATTAATTTGATCAAGTTCTTGTTGATTAATTTTAAAGGTTAGTGTTATAATTTTCCAATTGCAAGGCCAAACTAAGAGGCTTTCAATGTTGGGAAGGAAGCTAATCACCATAAAATGGCTTTGTATTTTGTTCTTTAATAGCCTTTAGGGCTAACACCTGTTTACAAGCTAAAATTGAAATATAGTTATGGCTTTTTTACAGCAAAGCCAATTGATTGTCCAAGAGAAGAATCTCATTGTATAATTCAGATCAGAGAACTGAAATCAACGTGTGAACTAAGCTACTACAGAAACGATTAACAAGTCACTTTTCTTGACTTTCATGTACCTAAATCTACAGTTTGCACTTTGCACCGTCTGTCTCATGTGTATGTTACTTATCATGGTGTGGCCATTGACCATTTTTATGCTTGGTACAAGATTTATCTGATAAGTTTCGTCTTTTTTTCCTATATGAGGAATTCAACAAATGTTTATGCCTGGTTACTTTGGAGAGTTTTTTGAGGAGTGTTTTTTTAGAGTTGGGTATGGGTTTATTACTGGTGGACAGCAATAAAGGGTGGGCTAATTTAGGGTGGACTGAATATGAGTATATAGCTTGATGAGGATAGGCCTTCTCTTTTGGTTGGATTGATGGTTTCCTTAAATTGTTGTTTCCTTTGATTCTTGTTTGTGTGAGTAAACACATGTTGATTGTGACTATTTTTGCTTATTGCATATTGATTGCTGCCTATGTTGTGACTAATTCTGCTTATTGCTTATTGATTGCATCATCCTTATTCATGTGCTTAGGTCTTTATTTTTAGCTTTTCAATGCTTACTTTTATTCTGTCCCATATTTTTGAGCAGGAAGTTTTGTATTCTTTTGAAATGACCTTTTTTTCCTTGGTTTTGATCAACACAACTATAGTAATTTGTGTAGATCCTTGACATGCAAACATGCTTGCTCCTATATTTTTCACTATCGTGTATAAGTACTTCACTTGATACAATTTGTTTAAGTGATGTTGTTTGGTCCATTCAACATCTATTGCCAATTTTTTGTCACTTAGATATGGAAGTTTGATGACATTGAGTTTAAAAATCCATGGACAATGCCCTCTATTTGATAAGTACGTTGTTTCATTTGCTAATATTTAAGATCTTGTTGATTTTGTTTTGTAAAATTATAGGAATAAGTAGGTCTTGCACCTCTTGAAGCTAATTAGGTAATGATTAAAACTTTGGGAAAAACTTTGTTTTACCCTACATTTGCATTCACCCACCTGTGTGGGAATGTGAGTTGCAGATTTGTCCCTCATGTGACTATTGACTTCACAAAGTGATTCAGTTTTTAACTCTGTGGGGTTTGAAGAAAAGGTTTGTTGTTTCGATGAAGGACCATTCCTCCCAAAACCTATTATGCACAACTATCCTTCACAAAAGCTGTCATGTTGACATATCATTGTCTGTTAGCCCAATGACCTCTAAATAAAGACTTGTAGATGTTCTAAGTTTACATAACAAACAGTCTTAATGATCATGCTTCCACCTCTTATCATTTAGAAGTGAAAAAATACACTGCTTGTAAACCTTTCTCTACTTTGCTCTATTGATTACTCACAAACCTGATACATAAATTTTAAAGCCTCAACCCCTGATACACTTATCATCTAGAAGTAATCAAGGGGGATGGAAAATGTCAAAGATTTAATTTTGTCCTTCGCTTAGCTGGCACAAAGTGGAATATAATTCAATTCAATATCATGTTTCATTTGTAATTCTGGTAAAGGTATATGAATGTAAATAATGATAATTGACAAAATTATCATTCACTGATTTTTGTATATTTTATTTGTTGTTGTATAAGAACATATTTAGTTGAATTTTTTTGTTTTTTTAATTTAATGTTTGTTTTCAAGACAATTAGCTTTCATAGATAATCTGTTAAATTTTTTTTGTTTGTATTATAAGAAACATATTTAAACTCTTTTTATACAATGAAACGTAAATAACTGATTGGTCGCCAATGCATAAAGATCCCATTTTATGGTGAGATGATATTACAAACTTTGAAGAGAATGATTTTCAGGTATTGGTTGTTATTGTCTATTATTTTTCTTTGTTTTTCATTTATTTCTGGATAACTTTTTATTTGTAGATTGCAAGTTTTTCAACAATCTGATGGTTTGGCACATATTAGATTTTCAACAATATGTTCTTATTATTAATCTGGATCGTGCGAAAAATTATGCATGTATGATGTAAGTTTGTAGTTTAAAGGTATATAGCGCTCATTATAGGAGTAAAAGTTTCTAATTATTTGGATTTATTTGCCCTTTTAAACACAAAACATGAGAGAATAGCCTATGTAATTTTGTTAGTCAATTAACAAACATCAGTATTAGTAACTTATAAGGATGACATCTGGAAGAAGAATAAGGGCCATCCATATGTTTGTAGCCTCAACTGATGTAGGAACTTGTAGCCTTTCATGCACATCTTTTCTCTATATTTTGTTCTGTAAAACCAATCACAGGTCCACCGAAGTCGATTTCATCCACTGTGATCCACACTGATTTGCTATGTAACACCATGACCCAATACGATTTACATCAAGCTTGACACACTAATATATTGTTTCCCACCTCCACACATGTAAGTACCATCCAGTTATCTTCAAATTAGTTTACTACTTTTAGCCCAAGGATGAGAAAGTCATTTATAGTATGAAAATTTTGCTGCTGTCTCATTCTCAATCTCCAAATTAAACTGTTATTTTTAGCTCTAAAATGCAAATTCTGCTGCTATCCCATTCATCTAAGACTTTTATAACTGCACCATTGTTTTGTTGAAGATGGATTATCCAGGTACCTTATTTTTTTTTTAAATATGATTGTTAAATGTTAAGTTACAAAATTTTTCGATAATTAAGGTTTTGCTAATTTAACCTGAGTAGTTTTGTTTTTAAAATCTCTCAGGATAGCAGAGCTAAATTGTGCTTTGCTTATTGCACAAAATATATGTAGTTGTTGAGACATACACACCTTTAGATGGCTGCTCAAATTTGATATCAAGGTGTCTCAATTCATGCTAGAAATCAACAATTTCAGCATATTGTAAGTGATTCTTACATGCTTTTGGGGTCAAATCCCTTGCTAATTTGTATCCTGTTCTGTCCAGCAACACCCTGGATAGTGTTCTGTAATCTGTTGTCCAGAGGCCTGAGCACTTCGCCTATGATCTTCCCAACACTTTGAAATTTATAGAATCCGTAGCTAAGTGAACCGTTACAAGTTCATTAGCTTGTTTGCAACCCACATTAAGAAATTCTTTAGGCCTGGTAACTTCCAGGAAAACAGTATCGAATTCACGAGTAAATTCATGCATTGCATTTGAACTAGACAACCATTATTAATCCAAATAGACACGGATTGAGTACATCATCGAATTCAAAAGTATATTCAAACATTGCATTTGTGCGTTTAGTCTCACCTGCTAATACCATATGTAGTAACAGCTAACTTTAAATCTGATTGGATTTCCTTATTGTAGTAGATTGTTTCTTATAAATATTGATTTTGATATAATTGTAATCCTAACGCACTTATCCAACATATGTACCCTGTGTCTTCCAGAATTCAAGGGTCCCTGTGTCTTCAAGAACTCAATTGGATTTATATCTAGCATTCTTGGGTTTCAATCAAACTTCGATTTTGAGATTTGGGATTTCATGGGTAACGTTTATATATTTTTCATTTCGTGTTGCAGATTCAAATATAATACGGGTTGCTTTCTCTAATCTTTTTATTTTTATTAAAAAAATTCTAAACTATAGAACTATGGTTAATGTATATAAAATATGTTTGACTGAATCTGTTTTGCAATGATTTTGATATTATGATATAACTTTTAGGCATAAAGTAGATTCTTTGCTTACCTGTTGGTTCTTGAATGTTTTCTTCTTTATTACTAGATTCTAACTGAAAAATAAAGAAGGGATAGTTATTTGTTTATTGCTTACTGGTGTTCTACAATAAACTTGATCACATCTAAAAGAGGTTTAAGGGGGGTTGTTAGTAACTGATTGTTGCTATTTTGAAGATGCAATGTTATCCATGAGTATATCTGTATATGTATACATACCATTATTCTTGATTATTTAGGCTTGAGATAATTTTATTTAGAAACAGAGAGAGAAATTGTTATAAAGAAAGTGATTATGGTGGTATATGTAAAATTACCTGCCTAACTGTAACTTTAATCTACTGTTTCTTTGGGTTCTTAATAGGTTGCAATAGAGTTGCTTCTAATCGGTTTTGAGTCTTACTATTAAAAAAGGATATTGGTGTTATGTGTGTTTTGTGTTTAGAATATGATCTTGGTTAATTTCACTTTCAGTTTGGTGGGGCTGTCTGTTCTTCTTAAGTGTTGTAAGAAATCTAAGCATGGGGTCCCTTTTGGATTTCCTTATTTTAGTAGATTGTTTACTATAAATATTGATTTCGATATAATTGTAATCTAATGCACATATCCAACATATGTACCCCGTGTCTTCAAGAACTCAATTATGATCAATATTAAGGTAACAACTAAACTTTGGTTTAGAGATCTAAGTTGTATTAGATAATTGATCTCGTGATTGCTGCGTTTAAATTATGAGGACTTCATTATGAATCCAACATATGTATTATTGCATTTTAATAATCAATTATCTATAATATTTCTTGGAACCAAATCTCGGCTCTATATTTCCCTATCTACCTGTTGCAAAAACACAACGTAAAATGTGGGATATGTGAAAATACAATAGAATAAGGAGCTATAATTATATTTGTTCGTTTGCTCTATGATGAATATACATAAGCTGTTCAATAAATGAAAAGAAGATTTCACTTCCAGGAAGATAACTAATAAAGGATGAAACGGAAAGTTGCTCGACATGTAAATAAGTGTTTGCATATTGGTGGTTTAATCTCAAATGCAGAGCATAGAAGAAGATTGGTATAAAAACTTTTTAATATATTATCATTTGCTTGTGTACGTCAATATTTTGCATATACAGATTGGGATAGTTTACGAGAGATGATGCAACGACAACAAGAAGAACAAGAAATCATCAAAGCTACACATTTGGAAGAGATGGAAAGGGCCACTGAAAGACTTCTAGACGTTCTCCAATATCAGCCAAGAAGAGCATGGATAGTTTAGTTGATATAAATGTTTTTTGTTGTTTTGAGTACAAATAACCTACTTTTTAAATAATTCTTAATAATATAGTTTGATGAAATAAATAAACAATAAAGTCATGGTGCATATTGGTGAGTTATAAAAGTGATTTCAGATCTATGCAGACTTCTATATGCAGATTTCAGTTCTTTTTACAAATGGTAGGATGTCTCAGTTTTTTTTCACATGCTTCCTCTATCCCTCATGCATCCCATTTAGATGACTTAACAAAGTATTGGATGTTTGACTTGCTAATGTTTGATTATGATTTCTATTTATATGTAGTTACAATATATATTGGAAAACCTTGTGAAATACTCGATGATTTTGGAAATTCCAGTTCAATGATATTACTAAAATCAATCAATATATAGTTGCACTCTTAAACATTATAAGATAAATCAAAAAGGAAGGACGGAGGTTTTTATCATAAAGAGGAAATGTAGTCTTTCGGCCAACGCATTCATATGAATAAAAACATGCATGTCATCGAATAAATTCAGTGTAACTTAGGTGATTTCTATATCTTGTGTTTAATTTACTTGTGTTTTGAAATTAAAAGTAACATCATTTAAAAAAGCATGTCATCGAATAGAAACTATTCGTCGCCGCCGCCGCTTTGCGCGGGTACTACACTAGTATATATATATATATATATATATATATATATATATATATATATATATATTTATTAATATATATATATTTATATATATATAATTTTTCAGTTTTTTCGGAGGTTTTTCAGCCTACTTTGAGGCTGTTTTTGACCAAGCTCCAAAACGTTTTAGACTTTGGTTTTCTAGGAAATTAAACTACTATACACAAAGGATTTTTAGAATCAAGAACGACCATTTTTGAGATGTTTAGGTTAGGGAAAAAGCTCGTTGAAAACCCTCTGTTGGCCATTTTTGAGCTGTCAAACTTTTGGTTTTCCAAATATTTTCTGGGGGTCTTAAACTCCAAAATAAATTATGAAAACTTCCAGATTTTTAGTCAAGACATAGATCTAACTTCTGAGACAAGAATCAACTCATTTAGTTAAGTTATGAATTAGTTATGATTTTTCAAAGTCGATATAAATTTTCTGCCAAAAATCCGCAGTTTATAAACTTGAAATAACTTATGATTCTGGTTGTTTATTCAAATACTACTTGTATACAAGTTATAAAAACACATATATATTACTTGTTTTCATAATATTAACACTTTTATGATGTGTTTATATATTCATAAACACATTTAAAGAAACAAATTAAAAAACAAAAACTAGAAACTTATAAACTTGAGTTTTTATGAAATTTGTTGTTGTTGGTGATTATGTATATTATGCAAGACTTATATAAACATAAATGTATGATGAAATAAGTTAGTATGTACTTACTTTGATGTATTTGGAGTATGAAATTGAGAAGAAGTTGGAACTCTTGCAAGAATTGAACCAAGAACACTTGAATTTCCTTATGAACATTGTTAGTCACCTTGATTAATTGCTAATGACCACTGATTAGGTTATAATTGGCCCTTAAGTACTGATTAGATCGTAGTTGCTCACCTGGTTTAATGTCGGATGTTACAGGTGTGAAGGTAGAGTCACTACCCGGATACGATCTGCAGGCTTGCGCTTGTCTCCATGATTTGGCTACTTCAACAGAAAACATGACCTTGGCCTATATCCAAGACATCAAAGCACATCCTAAGCAGTCCATTGAGGATATATTGGCTCTTACTCCTGCCGACCCCGACGTAGGTCATCCAACTCAGCTTTCACCCATGTGTAAGTTGTTCTGATACTTTGCAACTTGTTTTGTGCCTGGTTTTGTAGGCAGTGGTTACTATTATATCTTTGAAACAATTTATGGTCTTTGGATACCCGGCTTGTGGGTGGTGGTGCATGGCACCCCTTTTAAAAGAAATGTTTGCTTTGAACACCCAATTTGTGGGTGGTGGCGCGTGGTGCCCCTCAGACAAATTACTATCCTTGACAGTATCTTTCTTTTGGACAAAGTGATGTGTTTGTTATCTTTTAGATATTTTATGTACTTTCTGCCAGTTTTGAGATGCACGTAGCAGCCAAGATCCCTCTATCTTCTGAAGGATGGGTATGACAGTGGCCTACTACTTTTTAGCAAGGTAATAACCTTGACTTATAAGGCCCAAGTTGGATATTTGTGCATTAGCTACACGATAACCTCATATGCATGCTTAGTGAGGTTGAAATGTGTTTCTGTCTAGTTGCTAGGCGATAACTCAACCTGCGTTTCAAGAAGGTGATAACTCAACCTTTTTTATGTTCTTAAGGCGATAACTCAACCTTTTTTTATGTTTTGAAGGCGATAACTCAACCTTTTTTATATTTTGATGGTGATAACTCAACCTTTTTATGTTGTCGTGGTGATAACTCAACTCTAACTTGTGCGTGGTACCAGTGTCAGGCGACGTGAGTGTTTTGAAATAAGTCGACTTAGGTTTTCATGCTTCAAATTTGTTCAATTTCTGTCGAACATATTTGTTGAGAATTGGTTATAAGTAAAAGTTTTGGTCATGTTTTGGGCGTCCCCTTTGACCTAAAACTGCTTCAACCTTTGCAAGAGCAATGTATAAATACAAAACGTGTAATGGAAAATAACAGATGGGTTTCATTCTATTAATAAAACAAAGATCGTCATCACAGCATTCCCTGTCTCGCAGGAACATGGCTAAACTATGGCATTTAGCCTTGATTGAAAACTTCTAAAGAGAAAGACGGAGAAAGTAGGTGTTGGACCTCATTTAGCTAAACGAAATACTTTTTCAAATTCATGATGTGCCAAGTTCTTGGGATTTTCGTTACGTCCAAACGTTCCAAGAGGTGTGCCCCTCCTCCAAGAGTTTGTGCTACGCGATATGGGCCCTGCCACCTGGCCGAGAGTTTGCCCATAAGAGCTGACCTGCTTGCCTCATTGCTATGCAAAATTAGGTCCCCAGGTAGTAGTGTTTTATGCTTGGCCCTCCGATCATAGTATCTTTTCATCATTGCCTTCACAGCGGCTTGCCTTACCTGAGCCAACTCCCTTTTTTTCCATTAGTAAATCTATGTCTAGACACCTTTGCTCCTTGTTTCCATGCTCGGTGAAAGTGATTACTCTAAGTGATGGAACACTTATTTCTGCAGGTAACACCGCCTCGGATCCATAGACCAAAAGGAAAGGCGTTTCGCCCGTGCTGACCTTGGGAGTAGTGCGTAATTCCCATAAGACGTTAGGGAGCTCCTCTACCCATCCGGTTCGACAGGTGCCTAGACGAGCCTTCAAACCCTTGAGGGCTTCTCTGTTAGCCACTTCTTCCTGACCATTAGCCAGTGGGTGTGCCACCGACGTGAAACGTTGTTCAATACTCAGCTCTTCACATCAAGACTTAAACGGCTCTTCGGCAAATTGTTTACCGTTATCACTGACCATTATCCTGGGAATACCGAAGCGACAGACAATGTGCTCCCAAACGAAGTTACGTACGTGCTTCCCTGAGATCGTCGCTAATGGTTTTGCTTCTACCCACTTGGTGAAATAATCCACTGCTACCAAGAGGAATTTTACTCTCCCAGGTGCCTCAGGAAATGGTCCTACGATGTCAAATCCCCATTTTGCGAATGGCCATGATGAAGTAATAGGGACTAGCTAATGCTGTGGTAGCCTGACCGTGGGGGCATGTATTTTGCACGACGAACACCTTTTAATCTCTTCCTCCACGTCTCTTTTCATATGTGGCCAATAATATCTCATACGAAGTATTTTCCCGACTATCGCTCTTGTGCCTGAATGAATGCCACACGAGCCTTCATGCATCTCCTGGATGATATTAGTAGCCTGTGTAGGTCCTACGCATGAAAACCAGGGGCCTAGGTATGACAATCGATACATAATGTCATCTTTGATGGTGAAGCGAGGCGCCTTAACTCGTATCTTTCTTGCTTCCTTTTCATCTTCAGGCAATGTTCAGCTTAATAGGTACTCCTAGATGTGTGTCATCTAGGAGGGACCTGCTTCCTGAATTTCCATAACTGGCCTAGCCGCTATGGAGCTTTCTTCGCGTACTTCTAGAAGATTCTCTTTAGTGAGATGAGCAAAAGTTAAAGTGGCCAATTTGCTTAAAATATCCGTCTTCTTGTTCTTACCTCGCGGTATTTGAGATATCATGCAACTAGCAAAGCCCGCCATGAGGCGCCTAGCTTCCGCCAAATAATCAATCATGGCTTTGTCCCTTGCTTCGAATGACCCATTGACCTGATTGGCCACCAACTGGGAATCGACGTATACCAGCAAGGATTTTTGGTTAGTTACTTGTCGAGACATCGATATCTTTAACCACATAATTGGTATCAATGTGCACCTGCAGGTCTGCCACCCCCAGAGAGGCGGCGATGCGCAGGCCAACTAGTAAGGCTTCGTACTCGGCTTCGTTGTTGGAAGAAGTGAAATTGAAACGAAGAGCATATGTGTGCTCTCTCCCTTTAGGGTCTATCAGAATCAGACCAGCCCTTGAGCCTTCCGATCCAAATGATCCATCAGTATACAAATTCAAGGCATTTGTGCTTTTCGTTGTTGTTGCCGCAGGTAGCAAAGCATTCGTCTCAACCAAGAAGTCAGCAAAATTTGTCCCTTATAAGCAGATCTGGGTCGGAACTCGATGTTGTGCTCTCCCAACTCAATTGGGCACTTTGCAAGCCTACCCGACATCTCTGGCTTCAAAAGGACTTGTCTAATCGGTTGTTGTGTCAAGACCACCACCGTGTATGCTTGAAAATAACGCCTCAGTTTTCTGGCAACATTGACCAAGGCTAAAGATAGTTTTTCAAGAGGTGGATGGTTCAGCTCAGGCCCTTGCAACGTCCTGCTTACAAAATATATTGGCATCTGTCTTTTACCCCTTTCAGCTAAAAAACGGCACTTATAGTTTCATCGGATGCGGCTAGGTACATGACCAGCTCTTCGCCTAGAATGGGTGCGGTGATCGCGTGAAGCTCCGTTATTATCTTTTTCATCTCCTTGAAGGCGTTTTCCACTTCATCCGTCCATTTGAAACCACTTTTTTCCAGCATACCCTTAAGTGTCTTGAAGAACGGTAGGGATCTCTCTGTCGATTTAGACAAGAAACAGCTCAATGCTGCTAGCTTACCATTTAGACTTTGGACTTCCTTGACAGTAGTAGGAGGTGCCAAATCTGCTATGGCAAGGGCCTTTTTCGGGTTAGCCTTGATGGTATCCCTAGTGATCAAGTGTCCTAGGAAATGTCCTTCTTCTACTCCAAATGTGCACTTCTTTGGGTTAAGTTTCATGTTAACCTTCCTCAGCATCTGAAACGTTTCTTCTATGTTTTCTAGGAGAGATCCTTTTGTCTTGCTCTTGATCAACATGTCATCCACGTATACTTTAAGATTTCACCCAATCTGACCCTTAAACACCTGGTCCACTAGGTGTTGATACGTAGCCCTTGCATTTTTCAAACCGAAAGGCATCTTGGTGTAGTAGAAGATACCTTGGCTAGTGTGAAATGTCGTTTTGTCTTCGTCTTTCTCGTCCATCTGTATCTAGTGACACCCTTTGTTAGCGTCTAAGAAGCACTTGAAAGGGAAACCTGCTAGGGATTCCACCTTCCAGTCGATCTCTGGCAATGGGTAACAATCCTTTGGGCATGCCTTGTTTAGATCCTTAAAATCAATGCACATCATCCAACTTCCATCGGTTTTACGAACCATGACAGGGTTAGCGACCCATGTATGGTACTTGACTTCCCTTAAGATCCCAGCCGCCACAACTTTTGTGACCTCTTCACATACCGCCTTGTCTCGTTCATGGCCAGGGGCCTTTTCTTTTGACAAATGGGGGTTGCACGGGGCTCTATGTTTAACGAGTGGGTGGTTTTGATCACTCTACCTTCCTCCATTTCCAACTTTCACGGAATTCCCGTCATGTCGTATGGTGTCCAAGCAAACACGTCTTTGTTCCTTCTCAAAAGATTTCGACACCCCTTTTAAGGCTTCCGGAAGATTAACGCCTACGGTAACCGTCTGTTTTGGATAATCCTAATTTACAATCACGTTAGTCGTGGCCTGCAATCCTTCTTTATCTTCCTCCTTTACGTCCGTTATTTTTTGCACCTGCGAACATTCTTCTGCCTGCTCTAGGAGCTCAGTCAAGATGGTGGCAATGCCACATGAGGTAGGAAACTTTACCATTCCATGCCCCGTGGAAACAATGGCTTGCAACCTTGTCGTAAGGACACCCGTAAACGAAGTTGCCCTAAAGGCCAAGATATCTCCCCAGAGAACCCTTTTAAAGGGGTTGAAGCGGGTTGCAGCCTTTTCCGTATGGAATCGGGCATGCATAAAAAGCTATCCTCATAAAGGATGTCACATGCACTTCCCCCATCCAGGTATACTCTCCAAACGCGTACATCTTCGATTATAGCCTTGATAACCACTGGTCCACAGTGTGTCATTCATCCTGGGGGAAAAATAATCTCCGTGGCGTCTGCAGTCGACGGCTTGCTCTTCTTAAGGGGGCTTTCGTCCCCAGCTATACGTACCATTAAAATCTCAGCGACAGGTTCCTTTAACTTCGAGTCGTCAATCGCCTTGTCCTTCTGCCAGGCGTATCTCCTCTTCTTGTTTTGTTCCTTAGATTGTGATTTTCCCTTTATATCTCTAACCAGGTGTGAGAGCTTTCCGACTTTAATTTCACCTTCTATGCGCTTGCGTAACTCTATGCAATCGTTGGTATGGTGTCCATTGTCCTCGTGAAACTCATAGTATTTCGCCTGGTTTCTCTTTTTGGGATCACCTTGCATACGAGTAGGAGAATTAAACGAGGAGGCCAAGATTTCCCTTGGGGTTTTAGTAAGCGAAAGGAGAGCAACGTTCCTTCTGTACCAGTCATCCCTGCGACTATACGGAACATACTTTTCCTTTCTGTCTTGACGACCCTTGAACGAGGTGTCGCGGTCCCTGCCTTGGTAAGACTTGTGACTCCTTTCTTGATGTGATTTTCTAGAGGTTTGATTTTGAGTAGACAGCTCCTTGGATCGAATGTAGGCGTAAGTCTTTTCCAAGCACTCCTGATAGGAGGTTGGAAGATCCTGAGACAAAAACTTAACGAGCTGTCGATACCTAAACCCATGTATGAAACCAGATACTTTGGCATCATCTGGTAAAACCCCTTATCTGCTGACTCTCTAAATTGTACCTTTCCATGAAGGCCCGTAGGCCTTTCGCCTCGGTTTGTTTGATATTGTGAAGCTCTAACTCAGTTTTGGTGTACCGCTGTTGCCTCATGAAGTTAGAACGAAATCTTGTTCTTAACTCATCGAGGCTATTGATAGCACCTGGCGGTCATGACTCTAGCCATAGAGGAGCAGCGCCTTTGAGTGTCATCGATAACATGTGGCATGCTACTGGCGGTACCCACTTAAATATCTTAATGGCTCCTGCGAATAAATGCCATTGATCATTTGGGTCCCCCGTCCCTTCATATACCCCTACATTTGAAGGTAACTTTAGGCCTTCAGGGGTAGTCTTCGTTCCACTCTGCAAATGGGTAAGGGTGTTCCATGTCAACCTCCTAGAAATGAGGTTCTAAGTTAAGGGGACTGGGCTCCTTTTGGAACTCCCTGTGGGCATGGCCCTGAGAAGTCCTGCTTCTAGTTGGAATTACCACTTCTTTCAGTCCTCGACATCCCTGGAATGTAAACCTAACTTGGGGCGGCAGTTCCACGCGCTCTCTCCTTCTTGGGCCTCCAAGAGCCTCGGAGACTCTTCCTTGCGAGGGGCTTTCCCTTCGAGACACCAGAGTGGTTGGTGTAGTTAAAGGAATACGAGCGCCCGGCATCGTTTGCTTGGTCACATTTCACGGACGGGGATCGGCCTCGCTTCCTACTGACATCTTGGCTCTAGCCACTTGAGACTCTTGAAATCTACACGCTGGTCTCCCTCCTGCCTCCAGTTCCTGGGTATCTATGTGCGTCCATCTCTTCTGAGTCCACATCTTCGTATTCCATCATCACCTCGTTGCTCCTGTTTAGGAGTGGCGCCTCAACAGAGCGAGAGTGTTCTCACATAAGGGCCTGAAGTTGTTCAAAGTTTGCTGCTACAAACTTGCGGTTTATGACTTGTGGAACTGCATCAGAAAATAAAGAGGGAAGGGGCGTCTCCGCGACTAGCAAAGGTTCTGCTACCCCTACGAGCGTCTTGAGACCCGCTTGGAGAGGGGGCTGTTCAACGCCTGAGGGTTTTTGAGGACCTGCATCAGTTGCATCCAACTTATCCATTCTGAACTCCTGAGAACGAAGCTAATACCACCGTAACCAGTCGATTCCCACGGATGGCGCCAATTGTTTGTGCGTCTAACAATCAATAAAAAAGGGTTAAGGCAGTAAAAGGCTTAATAACGTTTCCAGGTGGCTCTTGATGAAGGTTTAAACGCCTGAAACACGAAAAAGAAGAAGACTACGGTTAGTGTCGATGCATGGGGAGTCCCTGCGTCGACACTCCGATGCCTAAGTCAGCTAGCATGATTAAGAGTGTAAATTGAGAGAGTATAAGGAAGATGGAAAATAAGCATTACCCTTCTCCAGGAGGTATTTGTGACACCCTTGCCACAATAACCATCATTACAATACACCCAGGATTAATCCCCAAACATAAATCATATAATGATCTGAAAGCTTAATTAAAGTGCGGAAGCATTAAAGTACAAGATAAAAGTAATACAATTGTTTTAAACACCCTACGGTGCTACAAGGTACCAAATCTAAGTCTACATACTCAATAACATTACATCATCCCAAATACATATTACAATAACAATCCCATTTTCCAATTACCAAGCTGAGTAGTAGATATTCTTCAAAACTTCAAATATTGACCGAGCTAGAAGGTCCGGCAGCAGATTATCCTTTTCTTGTAAAAATGTCAACAACTGAGGGGTAAGCGATTGCTTAGTGAATACACAGATTTACGCATTTTATAAATCTTTATGTAGCCCCACGAGAGTAACACCGACGACACACGTCGTGCACTCTCCATGTACACAATGTACGACACACATGAGCCGTCGCTCCTATGAGCCTAAAGCTCGGCATATAAACCAACCATTTGAGACAGACATAACATCGGGGATGACTTACTGCCTACCAGAACCTCGGAGGGATTAGCTCCGGGTCATATAGCTCAGTAACATCGGAGTAACAGATGCGACCCGCCAGTCCATCGTTAGATGCACAACAAAAGAACGGAAATGCAACAAGTATGAATGTGCATCTAAATCTACGCAAGTTAGTAAAATTCCAAACGATAATGAAGCAACATATCTCAGCAGCCAATAGCTAACATAAAGCAGATATAAACATGCGAAATCATATGTACTCACAGTGGGTGCGTTAGTTAATTTCAGTCAATTTCATTTCTCCTCGGGCTTTCAACCGGATCACAAAGTACCCCACTGTGGGTTAAACAACACCACCAGGGACCTGCTACATTTTCATATGATAAACATATCATCATTACATGCTCTTTAACAAATTAGCATCAATTTGTACAAATAGTAGTATTATAACATTCGGTACCATCATCCGAAACACATACTAAAAACCATCATTTGGTGTGTTATTATTCCCAAATAACCCTTCATTATATATCTTAATATATTACCAAAAATATCCCAAAGGTTTGATTACTTTTCCATAATTTCAGGTCTTTAAAACCCCATCCGAATTACTCAAGAAATGCATAGAACTCGCCGAGTTCAGGTCCGAAGTTCGGATCCACGGCCGGATTTCGGACCCGTCGGAATTACGTTAACCCATCCGAACTCGGGTCCTTCCGAGTTCGGTTCTTTATTCGATTTCGGTCCCATCTAAGTTCGGGTCACATCCGAATTCGGGTCCCAACCGAATTCGGATCCATCACTTATGAATTTTTGAAGATTTATTCAATTGTTCTTGGGAACTCGCCGAGTTCACTTGCAGAAATGCAGATCGCAGCTACGGGTTTCTAAGTGAAAATTGCCAGAACTCATTTTTAACAACATACAATCCATACCTATGATATATTATCATATATTGATTGTTTCTACATCATTTTCCATATCATTAACATCCAATTTCGTTCAGATTGGACCAAAAATAAGTAAAAACCTCAAGAACACAAAACTTCATAAAAGTTCAGATTTCTAACCTTTTTGGACGAATTAACGGTAGATTCTTGTTTCAAATGCTTCAGTAACCTTCAATTAGTGATTTCCGACTTCTTAAACAAACATGCAATCAACATTTATTCAGATTAAAATCCGAATTTTGTATCTTTATTTTTCAAAATAAAACCTCAAACTAAAAACTATGTTCTTACCTCCAAATCCCCTTGAATCTTTTTAATATATAGCTTTAATCCACGAATTTAATTCCACAAATTCGAATTTCAGCAAGGATCTAGAGTGAGAGTGACAGAGGGCTTGAGAGAACTCTTTGAAATGAGAATGAACCATAATAAAAGACCAAAGGTCTTTTATTTCTCAAGTTTCGGCTTTGGTCACATTAACCCCTCAACTTATCTGATCTCACTAAATACTGATGTTGTCTTAGTGTTATAATTACTAACCATTATAAATCATAATACTCCATAGTAATAATTCAAAATTCTCAAACTTCTTAATTTCTTAAAATAGCAACCAACTTTCAAATATCCAGATACAAAATTCTCAAACTTCTTAATACTCCACGTATCGAAGCCTTTCGTCAATTTGCAACTCTGTGTGATCTGACCAATCCTCGTTGCCGGTAGTGAATGATTTTCTAAGGTTCTCCACATGGAACACCGGGTGTATGTCTGACATTTCTTCAGGAAACTCTTAACGGTAAGACTGGTTTCCTACTTTCTCGATAATCTTGAATGCCACAACAAATCTCGGAGCCAACTTGCCTCTCTTTACAAAACGTGTAACACCTCTCATAGGTGATACTTTCAAATAAACCCAGTCATTCACCTCAAAGCTGATTGGTTTGTGCCTCCTGTCGTAATACCTTTTCTGACGATCCTGGGCCGCTTTCATATTCTGTCTAATCAGCTGTATCTTCTCGTTTGTCTCTTGTAACAATGCCGGCCCAGCAATCGGCGTTTCCCCAGTTTCTCTCCAACAAGTAGGAGTCCTACACCTTCTCCCATATAGTGCCTCAAAAGGTGCCTTCTTAATCGTCGCGTGATAACTGTTGTTGTACGAGAACTCTATCAGTGGAAAATGATCGTCCCAATTACCACCGAGATCCAATATACACGACCGCATCATATCTTCAAGTGTCAGGATAGTCCTTTCACTTTGACCATCGGTTTGCGGACGGTAAGCTGTACTCATAGCAATCCTCGTACCAAATCCCTCTTACAAAGCCGACCAAAAGTTCGAAGTAAATCGGCTATCCCGTTCCGATATAATAGACTTAGGCACTCTATACAATAGACTTAGGAACTCCATGTCTAGCAATAATCTCATCCATATAAATCTATGCTAAATTTTCCAAAGAATAACCCTCTCTTATCGGAATAAAGTGTGCCGACTTGGTCAATCCATCAACAATCACCCAAACTGCATCATGCTGACGCCTAGTCTTCGGTAACTTGGTGACGAAATCCATGGTTATGTGTTCCCACTTCCATTCCGGAATGGGAAGCGGTTGCAAACTGATGTATGGTTGCTGATGTTCGGCTTTCACAAGCCGACAAGTCCGACATCTTTCAACATAATAGCCTATAACCTTCTTCAATCCCGGCCACCAAAAGTCTGCTTTCAGCTCGTTGTACATCTTTGTGCTCCCGGGATGTACAGAAAACTTGGATTGTTGTGTTTCTTCGATAATCACCTTTCTCATACCACCAAACTTCGGCACCCGGATCCTTCCATATATACCTTCCAATCCAGATTCACTCATTTCCATATTCTTAATTTGTACCCTAATATACTCAGCACCAACATTTTCTTCCTTCAAAGCTTCCTCCTGAGCGGCTTTAACATCGTCAATAATAGTGGAGGTTAACATCGTAGACGTCATCATGTAGCAGGAGTCTTTAGAATAAGCTTTGCGACTCAAAGCATCGACTACCACGTTAGCCTTTCCAGGATGGTAGAGTATCTCACAATCGTAGTCTTAAATAAGTTCCATAGACCTACGTTGCCTCATGTTAAGCTCCTTCTGACTAAAAATATATTTCAGACTCTAATGGTCCGTATACAATTGACACTAGTTACATATAGATAGTGTCTCCACAACTTCAATGCAAACGTAACTGTCTAGAGGCATAAGCAATTACGTTTCCACGCTGCATCAATACAACGCCCAATCCCAACCTCGAAGCATCCGTGTAAACCACAAAATCCTCATTGCCCTCCGGTAGAGCAAGTATTGGTGCTTCACTTAATGTCTTCTTCAATATCTCAAATGCTTCTTGCTGCACGGTTTTCCAAACAAACGGTGCATTCTTCTTTGTTAATGGAGTTAAAGGAACTGCAATTTTCGAAAAGTCCTTAATAAACCTCCTATAGTAGCCCGCCAACCCAAGAAAACTTCTGACTTCTGTAGCTGAACGAGGCGGTTCCTAGTATCTTATGGCTTCAACTTTAGTTGGATCTACAGAAATCCCAGCTCCCGAAATAACATGTCCCAAAAACTGAATTTGTTGCAGCCAAAACTCACACTTTGAGAATTTGGCGTACAACTTTTCCTTCCTTAACAATTCCAATAACTCTGTTAGATGAACAGCATGCTCCGCTTTAGTCTTGGAATACACTAGGATGTCATCAATAAACACTATCATCGATTTATCTAACATCGGTCTACATACCCTGTTCATCAGATCCATGAAAACAGCCGGGGCATTGGTTAACCCGAAAGGCATAACCAGAAATTCATAATCCCCATAACGTATCCTGAAAGCTGTCTTAGGCACATCTTCCTCTCGAACTTTCAGCTGATGGTATCCCGACCTCAAGTCAATTTTAGAGAACACACTTGCCCCATGTAGCTGATCAAACAAGTCATCTATCCTCGGCAACGGATACTTGTTCTTAATTGTCAACTTATTCAGCTCCCGGTAGTCAATGCACATTCGCATTGTGCCATCTTTCTTTTTCACAAATAAAACAGGGGCTCCCCACGGCGATGAACTCGGTCGAATGAAGCCCTTATCCAACAACTCCTAGAGTTGTTTCATCATTTCTTGCATCTCGGTAGGAGCAAGGCGATACGGAGAACGAGCTACTGGTGCAGCCCCAGGGATCAGATCAATTCGAAACTCCACTTGTCTCTCAGGCGGCACGCCAGACAAGTCTTCAGGAAACACATCCGGGAATTGAGATACAATAGGCACATCGGCCACAGTCTTCTTCTCAGCCTTGGCACCAATAGCATATGTGTCACACCCCGTTACCCCGGTTGGCAACGAAGCGTGACGTCGCGGAAGCGTGACCATAATCATAATGAACGACCACTATGTGGACGTTCTCAAAAAAATACATCGATATAACTTTAAAAGGTAGAAATGTTTTACATAACCCGTAAATAATAAAGAGTAGTTCGCAAGGTACAGAGATTTGAATACATAATTAAATTATCCAAAATAATGCAAATAAATCTCCGACGGTTTGAAAAAGAATGCGACTCCTTAAGTGCGGAAGCTTGAAAGTGGTTACTTCTGAAGGCATACTTGCCTTAATTACCCGAAAATACATGCTAAAATACGTCAACAAAAATTGTTGGTGAGCTCATAGGTTTACGCGAAAAGACCAGTTGTATGGACATTATCAGATGAGTTGAATTTATAAAATCATAAATTCCGTGTATGTATTACATAAACCATCATGCAACCGAAGCTTAATTAGAATGAGTTTGCCCTGTGCAGTATTCCCATACGTAATACCGTGTGTTGAATATATATGCACTCGCTGTTAGCCGAACCGAGCTAACACGAATGGGGGACATGACTCCCAATAGATCTATCCACAATATACTCGCGCTTACAAATAAATGCAATTAACGGTTCATGATATAAGGGCTGATGGAATCCGAACATGTAATACATATAAGAAATAAACAGTATTGATGTCCATATGAAAACAGTGCATGTATTTCCACCCCAATAGATAGTGAAAAATAGGGGCTATGAAGACTCACCGAACTTGTGATGGCAAAACTACGCGCAAAAATGCAAATGTGCGTTGGTTGATGGGTGATGAAACCGGAGGTGGTTAACCGAGTCCTAAATGATAATAAGGACTTAATATTACTAATATATGATAATATGTATATTTATAGATTTTTATGTCTTAAATCACCCAACATTACAAGTTTATAAATAAGATTTGCTTAAAACGTCAAGTTTATACATATATAATTTTCCAGCTTTTTCGGAGGTTTTTCGGCCTACTTTGAGGCTGTTTTTGACCAAGCTCCAAAATGTTTTAGACTTTGGTTTTCTAGGACATTAAACTACTATATACAAAGGATTTTTAGAATCAAGAACGGCCATTTTTCGAGTTGTTTAGGTTGGTGAAAAATCTCGTTAAAAACGCTATGTTGGCCATTTTTGAGCTGTCAAACTTTCGGTTTCTCAAATAATTTCTGGAGGTCTTAAACTTCAAAATAAATTATGAAAAATTGCAGATCTATAGTTAAGACATAGATCTAACTTTTGATACAAGAATCAACTCATTTCGTTGAGTTATGAATTAGTTATGATTTTTCAAAGTCGATACAAATTTTCTGCCGAAATTCCGTAGTTTACATATTTACAACAATTTATGATTCTTGTTGTTTATTCAAAGACTACTTGTATAAAAGTTATAAAAGTTATATAACACATATATAACACATGTTTTCATAATATTAACATGCTTATAATGTGTTCATATATTCATGTGTACATTTAAAGAAACAACTAAAAATAAAAACTAGAAACTTATAAACTTGAGTTTTTATGAAACTTGTTGTTGTAGGTGATTATATATATTATGCAAGACTTATATAAACGTAAACATAAGATGAAATAAGCTAGAATTTACTTACTTTGATGTGTTACGAGAATGAAAATGAGTAGAATACTTGATCTTGAAAGAGTTGCACAAGGAATACTTTGAAATATTTGAAGAACACCAAAATTGAAATCTTGGTTTTTCACTTGGCCTTGGGGCCGGATTTGAGAGGAGAAGAAGGAGAGAATTGTAGGTGTTTGAAGGTGCAAAAATGAATGAAGAAGTTGGTCTTCTATTTATAGACCAATAAAGGTGGTGAAATGATGATAGATGTGAAGGTTGAGTAAAGATCTTTCAAAGTATGGAGAAAAGAAATGGAGGTGTGTGATGTAGATGGTGCATGGTGGATGAAATAAAATATTTGAGGTTGTGTACCTCCCTAGGGGCCGGCCTTAAGGCCTTAATTATGATGTATTTCTATTTTTTTTTTGTATAAATGTATTTCAAAGTGTATTCTTGTATTTCCCTTTTCTTGTAAATTCAAAAATACTTTTGAATGCATTGTTTTAATGAATTGTTTTAGTCTTGCATAATTAATGTTAAGTAATTGTATTAGTGTATGATTAGTGTCACTAATCATAATTTAATTATGTACTTAGTTGAATTAATCCCTCATATCGTAAATTGATCGGATTAATTGATTTCCCGATTCATCGCACCGATGAATTTGATTCTAATTGAGTTGAATTTTCTAATAAACCTTGTTAATTACTTGATTAATTTCTAATGACCACTGATTAGGCTATAATTGGCTATTAAATACAGATTAGGGCATCATTGCTAACCTGGTTTAGTGCCGGATGTTACAGTCTCCCCCTGTTAAGGGAATTTCGTCCCGAAATTAGCTCGTGTTCTCCATTTCTTGAGTATTTGAGAATAGGTGAGAGTACTTTTCCCGGAACTGATTCTCGCGTTCCCACGTAAACTCAGGACCTCGCTTAGAGTTCCATCTGACTTTTATTATCGGGATCCGGCTGTGCTTTAGTTTCTTGACTTCGCGGTCCATTATTTCTACAGGTTGCTCAATGAAGTTCAACTTATCGTCTAACTCCAGCTCGTCCATGGGTATAACGAGTGATTCATCAGCCAGACACTTCTTAAGATTGGACACGTGGAAGGTATTATGAACAGTACTAAGCTCTGGGGGTAGATCGAGTCGGTAAGCTACCGGGCCAATTCTTTTGGTGATCTTGAATGGTCCGATATAACGAGGATTGAGTTTTCCTCGTTTCCCAAAACGGATTACGCCCTTCCAAGGTGAGACTTTTAACATTACTTGATCTCCCTCTTGGAACTCCAAATCCTTCCGTCGAACGTCTGCATAACTTTTCTGCCGATCCCGCGCGATTTTTAACCGGTTACGAATCTGGGCTATCTTTTCTGTAGTCTCCTGGATGATTTCCGGTCCAGTAATCTGACTATCTCCTACTTCAGCCCAACAAAGAGGTGATCGACACTTTCGCCCGTAGAGTGCCTCGAATGGGGCGGTCTTAATGCTTGAGTGATAGCTGTTGTTATAGGAAAACTCGACTAATGGCAGGTGTCTGTCCCAACTTTTGCCAAAATCGATGACACATGCCCTCAACATGTCTTCCAGCGTCTGAATCGTCCTTTCACTCTGACCATCAGTTTGTGGGTGATAGGCTGTGCTCATATCTAGGCGTGTACCCAGTGCTTCTTGTAATGACTGCCAAAATCTTGATGTGAACCGGCTGTCTCTGTCTGATATAATTGATACTGGCACTCCATGCCTTGAGACGACTTCTTTAAGATAGATTCGTGTTAACTTATCCATCTTATCAGTCTCCTTAATGGGCAGGAAATGTGCGGTTTTGGTAAGCCGATCCACAATCACCCAAATAGTGTCATAACCTCCAGACGTCTTTGGCAACTTGGTGATGAAATCCATGGTGATGTTTTCCCACTTCCACTGGGGTATTTCTGTTTGAACTAGCAATCCTGATGGTTTTTGGTGCTCAGCTTTAACCTTCAAACATGTTAAGCACTTGCTGACGTAGGTAGCAATGTCAGCCTTCATATTTGGCCACCAGTACATTCCTTTCAAGTCGTGATACATTTTATCTGCCCCTGGATGAATAGCATATCTTGTCTTATGCCCTTCATCCATGACCAGCTTTCTTACTCCTCCGAATTTTTGTAACCAAATTCTGCCCATGAAGTGTCGACATCCATCCGGCTTGATTTCGAACTGCTTATCCATCCCTCTCAAGGCTTCATCCAGTATATTACCCTCCTTGACTGCTTCTTCTTGTGCCTCGTGGACTTGAGAGTTTAGGTTTGACTGTATAGTCATGACCAAAGCTCGGACTCTCAAGGGTTTAACCCGTTCCTTTCGGCTCAGGGCATCAGCTACGACATTCGCCTTCCCCGGATGATAACGAATTTCGCAGTCATAGTCACTAAGTAGTTCAACCCAACGACGTTGCCTCATGTTTAACTCTTTCTGGTTCAGAATATGCTGAAGGCTCTTATGGTCTGTGAATACTGTGCATTTAGTTCCATACAGGTAGTGCCTCCATATTTTGAGAGCAAACACCACTGCTCCAAGCTCCAAGTCATGAGTCGTATAATTCACCTCGTGAATTTTGAGCTGCCGTGATGCGTAAGCAATGACTCTATCCCTTTGCATGAGCACACAACCTAATCCATTGTGTGAGGCATCACAGTAGACCACAAAATTTTCAGTCCCTTCAGGTAAGGACAGTATTGGTGCACTACACAACCTTTGCTTTAACTGCTGAAACGCCTTTTCTTGCTCTTCACCCCAGATATACTTCACATCCTTTAGAGTCAATTCCGTTAAGGAACCCGCTATCTTTGAGAAGTTTTCGATAAATCGCCTATAATAACCGGCAAGTCCTAGAAATTGGCGGATTTCCGTGGGGGTTCTAGGAGTCGCCCAGTTCTTTATGGCCTCGATTTTTGATATATCAACTTGGATTCCCTGGCTGTTGATCACATGTCCAAGGAATTTAACTTCTCGCAACCAAAATTCACATTTTGAAAATTTGGCGTATAACTGTTCCTTTTCTAGCAACTCCAAGATCAACTTGAGATGCTGGTCATGTTCCTCCTTATTTTTGGAATAGATGAGAATATCGTCTATGAACACTATTACAAATTTGTCCAGATACGGTTTACACACACGATTCATGAGGTCCATGAATACGGCTGGTGCGTTAGTCAAACCGAATGACATTACCTGGAATTCGTAATGTCCATAACGAGTTCTGAATGCTGTCTTGGGTATGTCTTCTTCCCGAACCTCTACTTGATGATAACCGGATCGCAGATCAATCTTAGAGTAGAAGCTAGATCCTTGTAGTTGGTCAAACAGGTCATCAATTCTGGGGAGAGGGTAGCGGTTCTTTACCGTTAACTTGTTTAGCTCTCGGTAGTCTATGCACATTCTGAAGGATCCGTCTTTCTTTTTCACGAACAAGACCGGAGCTCCCCAAGGTGAGGAACTTGGTCGAATGAATCCTTTATCCAAATCCCCTTGAATCTTTTTAATATATAGCTTTAATCCACGAATTTAATTCCACAAATTCGAATTTCAGCAAGGATCTAGAGTGAGAGTGACAGAGGGCTTGAGAGAACTCTTTGAAATGAGAATGAACCATAATAAAAGACCAAAGGTCTTTTATTTCTCAAGTTTCGGCTTTCGGCACATTAACCCCTCAACTTATCTGATCTCACTAAATACTGATGTTGTCTTAGTGTTATAATTACTAACCATTATAAATCATAATACTCCATAATAATAATTCAAAATTCTCAAACTTCTTAATTTCTTAAAATAGCAACCAACTTTCAAATATCCAGATACATAATCATTTTCGTAATCCAACTTAATTATACAAAAATTCATCTAATTATCCCAATTACAATAATTTAAATCCGAGGATGTTGCAGCATGGGCTCCACTACGTTAAAACTTCGTCCTCGAAGTTATTTGGCTTCAAACGGTTGCGGATATTTCTTCATCATCTCAGACTTTGTCTCCCAAGTGTGGTTTGCTCCTTTATGATGCTTCCAACGTACAAGCACCATCTCTAACTCTTTACTCTTTAGTTTCTTCACTTTGGTATCTAGAACACATTCCGGCTCCTCCACGTATCGAAGCCTTTCGTCAATTTGCAACTCTGTGTGATCTGCCCAATCCTCGTTACCGGTAGTGAATGATTTTCTAAGGTTCTCCACATGGAACACCGGGTGTATGTCTGACATTTCTTCAGGAAACTCTTAACTGTAAGACTGGTTTCCTACTTTCTCGATAATCTTGAATGCCACAACAAATCTCGGAGCCAACTTGCCTCTCTTTACAAAACGTGTAACACCTCTCATAGGTGATACTTTCAAATAAACCCAGTCATTCACCTCAAAGCTGATTGGTTTGTGCCTCCTGTCGTAATAACTTTTCTGACGATCCTGGGCCGCTTTCATATTCTGTCTAATCAGCTGTATCTTCTCGTTTGTCTCTTGAAACAATGCCGGCCCAGCAATCGGCGTTTCCCCAGTTTCTCTCCAACAAGTAGGAGTCCTACACCTTCTCCTATGTAGTGCCTCAAAAGGTGCCTTCTTAATCGTCGCGTGATAACTGTTGTTGTACGAGAACTCTATCAGTGGCAAATGATCGTCCCAATTACCACCGAGATCCAATATACACGACCGCATCATATCTTCAAGTGTCAGGATAGTCCTTTCACTTTGACCATCGGTTTGCGGACGGTAAGCTGTACTCATAGCAATCCTCGTACCCAATCCCTCTTGCAAAGCCGACCAGAAGTTCGAAGTAAATCGGCTATCCCGATCCGATATAATAGACTTAGGCACTCTATACAATAGACTTAGGAACTCCATGTCTAGCAATAATCTCGTCCATATAAATCTATGCTAAATTTTCCAAAGAATAACCCTCTCTTATCGGAATAAAGTGTGCCGACTTGGTCAATCCATCAACAATCACCCAAACTGCATCATGCTGACGCCTAGTCTTCGGTAACTTGGTGACGAAATCCATGCTTATGTGTTCCCACTTCCATTCCGGAATGGGAAGCGGTTGCAAACTGCCGTATGGTTGCTGATGTTCGACTTTCACAAGCCGACAAGTCCGACATCTTTCAACATAATAGCCTATAACCTTCTTCAATCCCGGCCACCAAAAGTCTGCTTTCAGCTCGTTGTACATCTTTTTGCTCCCGGGATGTACAGAAAACTTGGATTGATGTGTTTCTTCGATAATCACCTTTCTCATACCACCAAACTTCGGCACCCAGATCCTTCCATATATACCTTGCAATCTAGATTCACTCATTTCCATATTCTTAATTTGTACCCTAATATACTCAGAACCAACATTTTCTTCCTTCAAAGCTTCCTCCTGAGCGGCTTTAACATCGTCAATAATAATGGAGGTTAACATCGTAGACGTGATCATGTAGCAGCAGTCTTTAGAATAAGCTTTGCGACTCCAAGCATCGACTACCACGTTAGCCTTTCCAGGATGGTAGAGCATCTCACAATCGTAGTCTTTAATAAGTTCCATAGACCTACGTTGCCTCATGTTAAGCTCCTTCTGACTAAAGATATATTTCAGACTCTTATGGTCCGTATACAATTGACACTTAGTTCCATATAGATAGTGTCTCCACAACTTCAATGCAAACGTAACTGCGGTCAACTCCAAATCGTGAGTCGAATAATCCTTCTCGTGTTGCTTAAGCTGTCTAGAGGCATAAGCAATTACTTTTCCACGCTACATCAATACAGCGCCCAATCCCAACCTCGAAGCATCCGTGTAAACCACAAAATCCTCATTGCCCTCCGGTAGAGCAAGGATCGGTGCTTCACTTAATGTCTTCTTCAATATCTCAAATGCTTCTTGCTGCACGGTTTCCAAACAAACGGTGCATTCTTCTTTGTTAATGCAGTTAAAGGAACTGCAATTTTCGAAAAGTCCTTAATAAACCTCCTATAGTAGCCCGCCAACCCAAGAAAAATTCTGACTTCTGTAGCTGAACGAGGCGGTTCCTAGTATCTTATGGCTTCAACTTTAGCTGGATCTATAGAAATCCCCGCTCCCGAAATAACATGTCCCAAAAACTAAATTTGTTGCAGCCAAAACTCACACTTTGAGAATTTGGCGTACAACTTTTCCTTCCTTAACAATTCCAATAACTCTGTTAGATGAACAGCATGCTCCGCTTTAGTCTTGGAATACACTAGGATGTCATCAATAAACACTATCACCGATTTATCTAACGTCGGTCTACATACCCTGTTCATCAGATCCATGAAAACAGCCAGGGCATTGGTTAACCCGAAAGGCATAACCAGAAATTCATAATGCCCATAACGTATCCTGAAAGTTGTCTTAGGCACATCTTCCTCTCGAACTTTCAGCTGATGGTATCCCGACCTCAAGTCAATTTTAGAGAACACACTTGCCCCATGTAGCTGATCAAACAAGTCATCTATCCTCGGCAACGGATACTTGTTCTTAATTGTCAACTTATTCAGCTCCCGGTAGTCAATGCACATTCGCATTGTGCCATCTTTCTTTTTCACAAATAAAACAGGGGCTCCCCACGGCGATGAACTCGGTCGAATGAAGCCCTTATCCAACAACTCCTAGAGTTGTTTCATCATTTCTTGCATCTCGGTAGGAGCAAGGCGATACGGAGAACGAGCTACCGGTGCAGCTCCAGGGATCAGATCAATTCGAAACTCCACTTGTCTCTCAGGCGGCACGCCAGACAAGTCTTCCGGAAACACATCCGGGAATTGAGATACAATAGGCACATCAGCCACAGTCTTCTTCTCAGCCTTGGCACCAATAGCATATGCCAGGTAGGCGTCACACCCTTTTGCAATAAGCTTTCGGGCTTTTGCAATGGTCAATAAGCACAGATCCCCGCTTCTCCTATCCCCATATATACAGATCTCACGCCCCTCCGGTGTGGTTATCTTGATCATTCGTTTCTTACAGACTATATGGGCTTCATTCTCTATCAACCAGTCCATTCCGACTATCACTTCAAACTCACTGCATACTATCGGGATCAAGTCCAAATTGAAGACTACATCTTCAATCACTAAAGTGCAGTTACGGTATACATGATCTACTTTGACTAAAGTGTTACTAGCAGTTTCAATATCAAGTATATCAGATAACTTAGACAGAGGCATTGACAGTTGTTGAGCAAACATGGTAGATACAAAAGATCTATTGGCACCCGAGTCAAATAACAATCTTGCTGGCAAAGAGTTGAGGATAAACATACCAGTAACCACCTCCGTGTTTTCCCTAGCCTCCTCTGCGGTAATCTGAAATGCACGGGTCGGTGCCCTTTGTGGCTGGTTCCGGCGGTTGACTGAACCACCACTAGATCCCCCTGATGATCGGGTCGATGATGGAGCAGCAGCAGCTTGAACATTCTTTCTGCAATTCCTACTGTAATGCCCCCATACCCCACACTTATGGCAAGCATCGGCTCTTCATGGACACTCACTCTGAAAATGGCCCAACTCTCCACAGCAAAAGCAAGCGCGTCCATTAGTGCACTTGCCGAAGTGTTCCAAGTGACACTTATTACAATATCGCGGCTCGGTGTTGATGGAGTATGCACGAGCACGACCAGAAGACCCATATGGTCGACGATAAAATTGCTGAGGTGAATACTGTGACGAGCGAGAAGATCCCGAGTATCCTCCCTCACGCTGGCGCTTCGGCGATGACGGCTGTGTCGGATTAGTAGCAGCGGCAGACCCAATTGAGTAACCTGACATGATCAGAATTTGTTCTACATTTCTGGCAGCCTCAAGTAAGCCAGCAAACGTAGTGTAGCGCACGTTGCTCATAACTCTTCTAATCTCTATATCCAAACCAGCCTCGAACCTGGTTACTTTCCTTTCTTCGGTATCAACTTGATTAGGCGCAAACAGACTCAACCTCGTGAACTCCACAGCATACTGGGACACAGTCTTAGTCCCATGCATCAATGTCATGAACTTTGCCTCAAGTCTTCGGCGCTCATCAACCGGACAGTAATGCTGAGTGAATAGGTCAGTGCACACAGCCCAAGTCATAACAGTCACTTTTTCCAAGGTTAAGGCGTTAACCATGGAATTCCACCACATAATCGCATCGTTGGTGAACATAGCAGTAGCATATCTAACCATGTCCTTCTCAGCACAGTCGCTGATTCGGAATGTTCGTTCCGTTGCTGTTATCCATTCAAGTGCGGCAACAGCATCACCCAGTCCATTAAACTCGACGACCCCATTTCCTTTGAAGTCCTTGAAACGACAACCTTTGGGTTTGTTAGATGACCCAGTGTTGTCATCTTGTTCATCATTGTTGCCCCCCTCTTTTTCCTTATTCTTTCTCTTGTCTTCTCTTCTCTTAGCTTCGACCTCATCTAGAGCCCGAAACTGATCTTGAATTATCTGATTTTGCTCAGCTATCATGGCTAGCATCATTTCTCTTGTTTCTTCGGGTGTCATTCCTCCTCCAGACATGTTCTGAAATATAACACATATAACTTGTTTAGTAACATGTCATTTATTTAAATACACCACCCATTGTCCTGTATGAAACTCAACTTCTTATGATTACTGGATCATAACCTATCTTAGTTCAGATCATTACTTAAACCACTACATATCATCACTTAATGTTTGAGACCAAGACCTCACGGACACTTGAATCTCAAACTAGTGCTCTGATAGCATTACATGTGACACCCTTGCCACAGTTAACCACAATTACATCACACTCAGGATTAAACACTAAACATAAATTACATAATAATCTGCATACTTAAATTACAGTGCGGAAGCATAAAAGTACATAATTAAAATAATACAACTGTTTCAAAAACTCTACGGTGCTACAAGGTTCCAGTACTGCTCTAATACAATTGTCTATGACACCCTTGCCACAATAACCATCATTACAATACACCCAGTCTTAATCACAAAACATAAATTACATAATGATCTGAAAGATTAATTAAAGTGCGGAAGCATTAAAGTACAAGATAAAAGTAATACAATTGTTTTAAAAACCCTACGATGCTACAAGGTACCAAATCTAAGTCTACATACTCAATAACATTACATCATCCCAAATACATATTACAATAACAATCCCATTTTCCAATTACCAAGCTGAGTAGTAGATATTCTTCAAAACTTCAAATATTGACTTAGCTAGAAGGTCTGGCAGCAGATTTTCCTTTTCTTGTAAAAATGTCAACAAGTGAGGGGTAAGCGATTGCTTAGTGAATACACAGATTTACGCATTATATAAATCTTTAAGAAGCCCCATGAGAGTAACACCGACGACACACGTCGTGCACCCTCCACGTACACAAAGTACGACACACATGAGTTGTCGCTCCTACAAGCCCAAAGCTCGGCATATAAACCAACCATCTGAGATAGACATAACATTGGGGATGACTTACTGCCTACCAGAACCTCGGAGGGATCAGCTCCGGGTCATATATCGCAGTAACATCGGAGTAATAGATGCGACCCCCCGGTCCATCATTAGATGCACAACAAAAGAACGGACATGCAACAAGTATGAATGTGCATCTAAATCTACGCAAGTTAGTAGAATTCCAAACGATAATGAAGCAACATGTCTCAGCAGGCAATAGCTAACATAAAGCAGATATAAACATGTGAAATCATATGTACTCACAGTGGGTGCGTTAGTTAATTTCAGTCAATTTTATTTCTCCTCGGGCTTTCAACCAGATCACAAAGTACCCCACTGTGGGTTAAACAACACCACAAGGGACAAGTTCCATTTTCATATGATAAACATATCATCATTACATGCTCTTTAACAAATTAGCATCAATTTGTACAAATAATAGTATTACAACATTCGGTACCGTCCTCCAAAACTCATATTAAAAACCATATTTGGTGTGTTATTATTCCCAAATAACCCTTCATTATATATCTTAATATATTACCAAAAATATCCCAAAGGTGTGATTACTTTTCCATAATTTCGGGTCTTTAAAACCCCATCCGAATTACTCAAGAAATGCATAGAACTCGCCAAGTTGGCCAAGGGTACTCGCCGAGTTCAGGTCCGAAGTTCGGACCCACGACCGGATTTCGGACCCGTCCGAATTACGTTAACCCATCCGAATTTGGGTCCATCCGAGTTCGGTTCTTTATTCGATTTCGGTCCCATCTAAGTTTGGGTCACATCCGAATTCGGGTCACAACCGAATTCGGATCCATCACTTATGAATTTTTGAAGATTTATTCAAGTGTTTTTGGGAACTCGCCGAGTTCCCCAATGAACTCGCCGAGTTCAGTTGCAGAAATGCAGGTCGCAGCTACGGGTTTCTAAGTGAAAATTGCCAAAACTCATTTTTAACAACATGCAATCCATACCTATGATATATTATCATATATTGATTGTTTCTACATCATTTTCCATATCATTAACATCCAATTTCGTCCAGATTGGACCAAAAATAAGTAAAAACCTCAAGAACACAAAACTTCATAAAAGTTCAGATTTTTAACCTTTTTGGACGAATTAACGGTTGATTCTTGTTTCAAATGCTTCAGTATCCTTCAATTAGTGATTTCCAACTGCTTAAACATACATGCAATCAACATTTATTCAGATTAAAATCCGAATTTCGTATCTTTATTCTTCAAAAGAAAACCTCAAACTTAAAACTATGTTCTTACCTCCAAATCCCCTTGAATCTTGTTAATACATAGCTTTAGTCCACGAATTTAATTCCACAAATTCGAATTTCAGCAAGGATCTAGAGTGAGAGTGAGAGAGGGCTTGAGAGAACTCTTTGAAATGAGAATGAACCATAATAAAAGACCGAAGGTTTTAATTTCTCAAGTTTCGGCTTTTGGCACATTAGCCCCTCAACTTATCTGATCTCACTAAATACTGATTTTGTCTTAGTTTTATCATTACTAACCATTATAAATCATAATACTCCATAATATTAATTGAAAATCTCAAACTTCTTAATTTCATAAAATAGCAACCAACTTTCAAATATCCAGATACATAATCATTTTCGTAATACAACTTAATTATACAAAAATTCATCTAATTATCCCAATTACAATAATTTAAATCCGAGGATGTTACAGTATTTGCCCCTATTTATACATTTCCTTCAGGGGGCGAGGCGCCCTTCAGGAGGATTCCTATTGGCTGGCAGGAACGTCCGTGGGATCCCCTCCATGGTCCCTGACAGATCAATAAAATGCAGGGGCGGATTTAGTTTAGGATAATGGGTGTCACTCGACACCAATAAATTTTCAAAATACTGAGTTACGTATGTATCAAAAACATGAGTGACACCTAAGATTTTTTTTATTGACACCTACGAAAAATTTATAAAAATATAACATACGTATCTAATTTATATTTGTTGTTTTTATAACTTAAATTTATTAAAATGACACTGAGTTTTTATTAAAAATTTTTTAAAAAAACATAACGAAATATAAAAACAACAATAAAGAATGTTAATTAAGTTAGCCCAAAAAGGCCGAAAGATTTTTAAAAAAGCCCAAAAAAAAATAGTATGTACCTTTGAAAGTTGAAACCCCTTTCTCTCTCTCTCTCTCTCTCTCTCTCTCTCTCTCTCTCTCTCTCTCTCTATCTAGGTACAATAATATGTTTTTATGAGTTCTCATTAAGTCATTTTAATAGTTTATTTATTAACTTGTTAAGTGTAGTGGGTAGATGTTTGATACTTTAATTTGCTTAAATAAAAAAATATATATGTTTAATTTACTGAAATATTTACTTATTTTATATTTCAGGCAATTAGGTCAATAGACAAATTAAATGTTAAGTGTTTATTTTGTTAAGTTTTTGATCAATTGTTAAAACTTATTTGTTAATTCTTTAAAAAAAATTTTGGGTGATCGACAAAATTTTGACAAGATTTCAAAAGATAAAGACTCGAATGCAACAATTGTAAAATTTTAATACTTACTATACTTATTGGTTTTAAGTTATAATGGTATTGTATTTTGTACTTTTTTAATTAGAAAAATCTTGTTATTTGTTAATTTTGTGTTGGCAACCCGTTTCGGTGACCCGATCCGTCTTAGAAAATATTTTGAAAATCTAAGTATTAAATTGCTTTAAAAAAGTGACACCGATAATGCGAATTTCTGGATCCGCCCTTGATAAAATGGCTTCCTTTTGTGCGCTCGTCTGCACAACGATTTCTCCCGACATGATCCTCCTGCGAGACCCAGGTTTGTCGAAACTGGGTACACCCATGGGTCAAGCAGGGCCGGAAGATGAACCCTTTAGGGCGGCGGGCATACATAGGATTGGATCTATGTATCAATATGTGAAACCCTCTTCTCGAGAAAAAAATGGGGTTAATTTTAGATTTCTACTTTGTTTATCTGATTGGTGTTAAAAAATTAAAAAGTACATTTGGGACCAACCACACCTGCGCACAACTAACTTCTGTTGCTATTTGAAATTTATCTCATACTTTAATTTTTACACTTAATGCTTTCGTTCAAATTAAATTTAAGGGTCAAAATATTTTTTTTTTGGTAAAAGTTGCATACGAAAGCTGGTTTATAATTGCAATTTTTTTGTCAATCTTTCGGATCATTAAAAAAAGCTCTCGGATCATAAATTGTTTTCAACTCTCCTTCCCTTTGACAAACTTTCAAATACCAAAGTTTTTTGGAACTTTTGGTTATATTTTTGGAGTCTACGTGTTTATTGGGTTGGTTGAATTTTCGTATTTAAAATCAAAGATTAATTTTTAACGGCTGGATGTGAAAATTCGTTTGATACTATATTGCTTTGGGTGAACATCATCCTGTTTTTACAATCAACTCGTAAATGATTTAATCTAGATTTTGAATACCCTTTGAATTCAAACTTTTTTAAAAAAATACATCCATTTTTCAAAAAGGAACTTGGAAATTCAAAAAAAATTGGATCAAATTAAACTTTAAATATTAAAATCAAAGTTTAATTCCAAGTGGTTGGTTGTGAAAATTCGTTTGATACTATATTCCTTCGGGTGAACATCATTTTGTTTTTACAATCAATTCGTGAATCCTTTTGTATTAGAAAGTCGTAACTTTCTAATCAATCTTCACTCAAGAGTTAGGTTGCATTTAGTTAACAAAAACTAGTCATTTTTCAATTCAATTTTCAAGTTATAGTTTTCGAAAAAACAAGGGTTTCTATAAAAAGTGAAAACTTACATTTTTAATTGAACAGTAACACTTCAAAAAAGGTGTTGCATTTTTTAATAAAATTTGCAACACTTTAAAAAAAGTGTTGCATTAAATCATTATATGCAACATTTATTATAAAAGTGTTGCTTTATAACTAAATTTATAATAAAAGCAACACTTTTTATAAGTGCTACATCAAAAGTGTCGCTTTAGGTTCATTTTGTAGTAGTATATAGATTCAATCGAGTTTCATAAGGCTTTATTCGAGATTGATGCTTCTTCATTCGAGTTCAATCATTCAATATTCAAGTTTGTTCATTCAGCATTCGAGTTTGCTACTTCGTTGCTCGAATTGTTCATACTTAAATCAAGTTTGTTCTCATATCATTCAAGTTTCGTTTAGTGTTCAAAGAGTTTTATCAGAAATCACTCATCAGTCCATAAAAGATCTTAAAAGTTCAATATCAACAATTCAAAATGGCAAATGATCATAATCAGGTTTTGAATCTTACAAAGTCTGAGCTGATTGCAAAACTTAGGTGTTGTTTGTTTTTTAAGAGGTTGATGTCTGCGGTCTGCGGACTTAGTTGTAGAAATCTGCGGTCAGAAGAGATGACCTAAAGGTCTGCAGACGTCCGCAGACGCGGAAAGAGGTCCGCAGAAGCGGGAAGAGGTTCGCAGACACGGGAAGAGGTTCGCAGACGATTCCGCAGACGCGGGAATACGTTCGCAGACCCGGAGAATCTTTATAAAGAGAGCCGATTCGGCCAGAACGAGGATAGAGCTGATTTTCTCGATTTCCAGCATATTTTTACGATTTTTTACAGTTTTTCTTCCCATATTCAAGTAGGTTTAACGTAGTTTTAATTGATTAATCATTCGGGATTGATATTCACGTGGATTGAAGCATTCGGTTAGCGGTAATCGTTGGTTTTCGTCACTTTTTGCAAGATTTCGGTACATTCGTCCCTTTTTCTTTCGTATTTCATAATGAATGCTATTAAGTTTGGTTTATTTTCTGTTTTTATTATGGATCGTGAGTAGTTTTCTTGTTCACCCGCTTGGGATGATGAATTCTATGTATTAATTGGCATGGTTTTGGATTGATTGACGGTTTATGGATTATATTTACTAGATTTTTGATGTTCTTCATATATTTTTGTTAAAAATCAGATTTTTATCAATCGTTTAGCATTGTTTTGCGAAAATAATTGTTGGTTGAATCTGCATTTTTAATAAAAATTGGAAATTTGGATGAAAATTGATAATTGATTATATTTTCTAGGCATTGTATTGCGATAATGATTTTGTGATGAATTATTGATCTAGAACTTTGCGTGTTTCTTAGTTTTTAGGCATTGTGTTGCGATAATAAAACTAATAATCCGTAAAGCTTGATTTCCAAATAAATAAAGTTGGTTGGTTGAATTTTCGGTATTAATTGATAGTTTTTAGCATCTTTTTGCGATAATAAGATTGTTGGTTAATATTGGAATTCAGTTCAATTAACTTTATTGTTTTCACGTGTTTTGTCATGATTTAATCTTTATTTGGAGAAATCTAATATTCGGTAAATTAATCCATAATTTCGGGCTTAAGTGAATATTTATAATTGGTTATTAACCGATTTATCTTTAATTGACCAATTCAGACCGCCGCCAATTAATTATAGTTTTTAAATTCCAAGTGGGTGACGTTTTCGTAATATAAGAGCTTCGTAAAATTCAATATCATTCTTTACTTGCTTAAGTTATTTCTAAAATGACTTTGCTTTTGTTAGTTGGTTCGTATTATATAGTTGTCCTTTTGTGGTGCGTTCGTTAGTTTAGTTTAAGTTGTTTTTGCTAGATTTAGTTTTTTAATTATTTCGAATAAATCCAAAAATATTAGTTTAACCTTTTATTCTGGTGTTACTTAGTTCGCTTCAGTTATTCGGTTAATTAATTTTAATTATTGCATCTAGTTGATAATTTTTTCAAAAAGTACGAAATAGCTAAATATTGGTTTAGGTAGTAGTATTGGAGTCTCCTTTCTTTATTCCGTTCCCTGAGTTCGATAAATCCTGGGTGATTCTTAAAGCTATATTGCACACGATTGGTACACTGCCAGTTGTGTAATTTATACTTTGGGTTCATTTAGTTATTAAAACCTGAGGTGTGTTTTGCACGCGTCAAGTTTTTGGCGCCGTTGCCGGGGAACGGTGTGAGCTTTAAGAAACAACCAACGCCGGTAGTTAAGTTGATCCTTTTTAGGGGCAATCCCCCTTAAAAGTTAAATTTTCTGTCTATTTTCATTTTTCTTTAAAGGGTGTTCGGTGTATGAGTCGTCGTAATCCTAATATCGTCAGCCCATACTCCGAACCTGAGCGAGCATTCCGTAGCCGTCTTCGTGACCAATCACACCCTTTAGTTGAGGGACTGTCTAGTTTATCTGATTCTGCTGACCATACTGTTCCTGATCCGGTGGAGGAAGGTCACGTAGACATTTGTGTTCAGTTACCTCCGATTTCTTGTCCTTCACCTTTTTCACCATCTTCATCTTCTGAATCTTCGTCTTCTTCCGAGTCTTCCTCTTTCACAATGGGGGACCGGAGGACAATGCTTGAACTCAACCAACCAGTCACCGATGACTCGGAAGGTGCAATTGTTATTCCTGGGTTCGATGCCGTTAATTTCGAGCTAAAGTCGAGTCTGATCGCTTTAGTTCAGAATAACGCGCAATTCTGCGGTTTATCTTCTGAGGACCCGTATTCCCACCTGAAGAAATTCTGTAAGGCATGCGGTGGGTATAAAGCAAATCAAGTTCCAAGGGAAGTAATCCGACTAATGCTTTTTCCTTACTCTCTTTCAGGACGTGCCATGATGTGGTATGAGTCCCTTCCCTCGAACTCGATTCGTACTTGGGATGATATGGAGTCCAAGTTTCTCCTCAAATTCTGCCCTCCTTCTCGGACCACTAAGCTCATGAGTGACATTCTCTCATTTAAGCAGAAACCTGACGAGTCTCTATATGATGCATGGGAGAGATATAAAGAGTCCATCATGAAATGCCCAAATCATAACATGACACTTAATCACCGTGTCAAGGTATTCTATGAGAATGTTCACCCCATGTATCACTCACTGATCGACTCAGCTTGTAACGGGTCAGTGTATAAGAGGACACAAGAAGAGGCTTTTGACATAATCGATGACCTGGTTTTAAGCCAAACTCAGACACCTAGTGAATATTTTGGGTGGGGAGCTTCTGATTCAAAGCAAGCTGCTGCTATAGCTGCCCTCACAGCTAAGATTCAGCTCCTCACGCAGACTAGTCAGCCACAGTCATCCCTAGTTGCTGTACACGCAGTACATCACGGATGTGAGCACTGTGGTGGACCACATTCCGGCTATGAGTGCCAAGCTAGCTTTTCTTATCCAAATCAGGAGGAGGTATATTACTCGTCAGAAGATTATGGTGGAGGCATGGCTAGATATGATAGTTTTTAGCATCTTTTTGCGATAATAAGATTGTTGGTTAATATTGGAATTCAGTTCAATTAACTTTATTGTTTTCACGTGTTTTGTCATGATTTAATCTTTATTTGGAGAAATCTAATATTCGGTAAATTAATCCATAATTTCGGGCTTAGGTGAATATTTATAATTGGTTATTAACCGATTTATCTTTAATCGATCAATTCAGACCGCCGCCAATTAATTATAGTTTTTAAATTCCAAGTGGGTGACGTTTTCGTAATATAAGAGCTTCGTAAAATTCAATATCATTATTTACTTGCTTAAGTTATTTCTAAATTGACTTTGCTTTTGTTAGTTGGTTCGTATTATATAGTTGTCCTTTTGTGGTGCGTTCGTTAGTTTAGTTTAAGTTGTGTTTGCTAGATTTAGTTTTTTTAATTATTTCGAAAAAATCCAAAAATATTAGTTTAACCTTTTATTCTGGTGTTACTTAGTTCGCTTCAGTTATTCGGTTAATTAATTTTAATTATTGCATCTAGTTGATAATTTTCTCAAAAAGTACGAAATAGCTAAATATGGGTTTAGGTTGTAGTATTGGAGTCTCCTTTCTTTATTCCGTTCCCTGAGTTCGATAAATCCTGGGTGATTCTTAAAGCTATATTGCACACGATTGGTACACTGCCAGTTGTGTAATTTATACTTTGGGTTCATTTAGACATTAAAACCTGAGGTGTGTTTTGCACGCGTCAAGTTTTTGGCGCCGTTGCCGGGGAACGGTGTGAGCTTTAAGAAACAACCAACGCCGGTAGTTTATTTGATCCTTTTTAGGGGCAATCCCCCTTAAAAGTTAAATTTTCTGTCTATTTTCATTTTTCTTTAAAGGGTGTTCGGTGTATGAGTCTTCGTAATCCTAATATCGTCAGCCCATTCTCCGAACCTGAGCGAGCATTCCGTAGCCGTCTTCGTGACCAATCGCACCCTTTAGTTGAGGGACTGTCTAGTTTATCTGATTCTGCTGACCATACTGTTCCTGATCCGGTGGAGGAAGGTCACGTAGACATTTGTGTTCAGTTACCTCCGATTTCTTGTCCTTCACCTTCTTCACCATCTTCATCTTCTGAATCTTCGTCTTCTTCCGAGTCTTCCTCTTTCACAATGGGGGACCGGAGGACAATGCTTGAACACAACCAACCAGTCACCGATGACTCGGAAGGTGCAATTGTTATTCCTGGGTTCGATGCCGTTAATTTCGAGCTAAAGTCGAGTCTGATCGCTTTAGTTCAGAATAACGCGCAATTCTGCGGTTTATCATCTGAGGACCGTATTCCCACCTGAAGAAATTTCGTAAGGCATGCGGTGGGTATAAAGCAAATCAAGTTCCAAGGGAAGTAATCCGACTAATGCTTTTTCCTTACTCTCTTTCAGGACGTGCCATGATGTGGTATGAGTCCCTTCCCTCGAACTCGATTCGTACTTGGGATGATATGGAGTCCAAGTTTCTCCTCAAATTCTGCCCTCCTTCTCGGACCACTAAGCTCATGAGTGACATTCTCTCATTTAAGCAGAAACCTGACGAGTCTCTATATGATGCATGGGAGAGATATAAAGAGTCCATCATGAAATGCCCAAATCATAACATGACACTTAATCACCGTGTCAAGGTATTCTATGAGAATGTTCACCCCATGTATCACTCACTGATCGACTCAGCTTGTAACGGGTCAGTGTATAAGAGGACACCAGAAGAGGCTTTTGACATAATCGATGACCTGGTTTTAAGCCAAACTCAGACACCTAGTGAATATTTTGGGTGGGGAGCTTCTGATTCAAAGCAAGGTGCTGCTATAGCTGCCCTCACAGCTAAGATTGAGCTCCTCACGCAGACTAGTCAGCCACAGTCATCCCCAGTTGCTGTACACGTAGTACAACACGGATGTGAGCACTGTGGTGGACCACATTCCGGCTATGAGTGCCAAGCTAGCTTTTCTTATCCAAATCAGGAGGAGGTATATTACTCGTCAGGAGATTATGGTGGAGGCATGGCTAGATATGATAGTTTTTAGCATCTTTTTGCGATAATAAGATTGTTGGTTAATATTGGAATTCAGTTCAATTAACTTTATTTTTTTCACGTGTTTTGTCATGATTTAATCTTTATTTGGAGAAATCTAATATTCGGTAAATTAATCCATAATTTCGAGCTTAAGTGAATATTTATAATTGGTTATTAACCGATTTATCTTTAATCGATCAATTCAGACCACCGCCAATTAATTATAGTTTTTAAATTCCAAGTGGGTGACGTTTTCGTAATATAAGAGCTTCGTAAAATTCAATATCATTCTTTACTTGCTTAAGTTATTTCTAAATTGACTTTGCTTTTGTTAGTTGGTTCGTATTATATAGTTATCCTTTTGTGGTGCGTTCGTTAGTTTAGTTTAAGTTGTGTTTGCTAGATTTAGTTTTTTTAATTATTTCGAAAAAATCCAAAAATATTAGTTTAACCTTTTATTCTGGAGTTACTTAGTTCGCTTCAGTTATTCGGTTAATTAATTTTAATTATTGCATCTAGTTGATAATTTTCTCAAAAAGTACGAAATAGCTAAATATGGGTTTAGGTTGTAGTATTGGAGTCTCCTTTCTTTATTCCGTTCCCTGAGTTCGATAAATCCTGGGTGATTCTTAAAGCTATATTGCACACGATTGGTACACTGCCAGTTGTGTAATTTATACTTTGGGTTCATTTAGTTATTAAAACCTGAGGTGTGTTTTGCACGCGTCAAGTTTTTGGCGCCGTTGCCGGGGAACGGTGTGAGCTTTAAGAAACAACCAACGCCGGTAGTTTAGTTGATCCTTTTTAGGGGAATCCCCCTTAAAAGTTAAATTTTCTGTCTATTTTCATTTTTCTTTAAAGGGTGTTCGGTGTATGAGTCGTCGTAATCCTAATATCGTCAGCCCATACTCCGAACCTGAGCGAGCATTCCGTAGCCGTCTTCGTGACCAATCACACCCTTTAGTTGAGGGACTGTCTAGTTTATCTGATTCTGCTGACCATACTGTTCCTGATCCGGTGGAGGAAGGTCACGTTTACATTTGTGTTCAGTTACCTCCGATTTCTTGTCCTTCACATTCTTCACCATCTTCATCTTCTGAATCTTCGTCTTCTTCCGAGTCTTCCTCTTTCACAATGGGGGACCGGAGGACAATGCTTGAACTCAACCAACCAGTTACCGATGACTCGGAAGGTGCAATTGTTATTCCTGGGTTCGATGCCGTTAATTTCGAGCTAAAGTCGAGTCTGATCGCTTTAGTTCAGAATAACGCGCAATTCTGCGGTTTATCTTCTGAGGACCCGTATTCCCACCTGAAGAAATTCTGTAAGGCATGCGGTGGGTATAAAGCAAATCAAGTTCCAAGGGAAGTAATCCGACTAATGCTTTTTCCTTACTCTCTTTCAGGACGTGCCATGATGTGGTATGAGTCCCTTCCCTCGAACTCGATTCGTACTTGGGATGATATGGAGTCCAAGTTTCTCCTCAAATTCTGCCCTCCTTCTCGGACCACTAAGCTCATGAGTGACATTCTCTCATTTAAGCAGAAACCTGACGAGTCTCTATATGATGCATGGGAGAGATATAAAGAGTCCATCATGAAATGCCCAAATCATAACATGACACTTAATCACCGTGTCAAGGTATTCTATGAGAATGTTCACCCCATGTATCACTCACTGATCGACTCAGCTTGTAACGGGTCAGTGTATAAGAGGACACCAGAAGAGGCTTTTGACATAATCGATGACCTGGTTTTAAGCCAAACTCAGACACCTAGTGAATATTTTGGGTGGGGAGCTTCTGATTCAAAGCAAGCTGCTGCTATAGCTGCCCTCACAGCTAAGATTGAGCTCCTCACGCAGACTAGTCAGCCACAGTCATCCCCAGTTGTTGTACACGCAGTACAACACGGATGTGAGCACTGTGGTGGACCACATTCCGGCTATGAGTCCGACAGGATGATAATTTCTGGATGGTTCATGGTTTCTGCTAACAAGGTTCATTTGTAATCTTTTAGTTAGTTACAAAAATATTCTTAAAATCAGAAATTTTTACGTGCAGTTATAGTCTAGGGTACTAATGCAACCTAGTTCACTATAACTATGGCTCTGATACCAATCTGTCACACCCTGCTGCCTCGGTTGGCAGCGAGACGTGACGAGTGCGGAAGCGTAACCATAATTATAACGAACGACCACTATATGGACGTTTTCGAAATATTACATCAATAAAATTTAAACTGTAATAATGTTTTACAAAATGAAAGAAATGAAGTTCGCGTAATACAGAGATTCTAATACATAATTAATGCGTCCAAAAATAATGCAGTCAAATCTCCGTTAGTTTCGAAATATGCATGCGACTCCATGAAATGCGGAAGCTTGAAAGTTGGTGTATCCGAAGGCACACTTGCCTTAATTACCTGAAAATACATGCTAAAATACGTCAACAAAATTGTTGGTGAGTTCATAGGTTTACACGAAAAGACCAGTTGTATGGACATTATCAGATGCGTTGAATTTATAAAAATCATAAATTCCATGAGATGTATTACGTAAACCATCATGTCACCGAAGCTTAATTAGAATGAGTTTTGCCCCGAGCAGTATTCCCAAAATACCGTGTGTTGAATATATATGCACCCGCTGTTAGCTAAACCACTAACCCGAGTGGGGGACATGACTCCCAATAGATCTATTCACAATATATTCGCGCTTGCAAACAAATGCAACTAACGATTTCATGATATAAGGGCGGAGATTCTCATACGTAATACATAATAGAATCGAGAAGTTTTCGTGTCCATATAAAAACAAAGCATGTATTTCATCCCAAAACATAACAGTGTGAAAAATGGGACTATGAAGACTCACCTTGTTGGTTTTTGATGATGTTTTTGGATCTGAGTTAAGCACTTGTTCGAATGGTTGGGACTCGTCCTAATATTTTTACGAGTTCGGGTCAATATCATCATAATACGTGTTTGAGTACTTCGTAAATATTTTTCATGTACTTGTGATGTACGAATAATTTTTGTGGGATTTTATATGTGAATTTTCGATTTATGGATATTTATTTCTAAAATGGTTTGCATGCATGCATACTTACGTATATATGTATAAATATATATATACGAAAATGCATACATATATATGTGAGCATGTGCATCATTATGAAAAAGGATATTCATATATTTTGCATGGAACATTTTTACGAGTATTATGAAAAATCGAGTTGTAAATGAAAAGTATTATATTTTAGTAAATGCATTTAATTTTTCATGTTTTATAAATAAAGTAAATAAGAAAACTTACCAAAGTTGAAGAACACTTGAAATCTTTAAAGTTGGCCGATTTTCTTTCTTGAGAGAATATGTATGTTGGTGTGATTTTTGAGAATGGTTTTGTCTTCTATTTATAGAAGAAAAAGGTTATTAAAAATAAAGGTAAATTAATTAAAATTTTCAGTGAAATGATGAAATGTGAAATGGTGGATCGGTTGAGTGTTGGGTAAAAAGGTGTGGCCGATTTCATCATTACATGTTGCATGTTGTTTAATATTATAATAATACAATAGTACAAGCTAGTTGTCCTTTAAAGGACAACTTACTTTTTAGAGTGATAAGTAGTATGACTTTTCATGTATTTTATTAATAAAGTACAAAAGTATGCACGAAAAAGGTGGCAGCCTGTATTATTACTGTATATATATATATATACGTACTTAGAAAAATCTCTGAAATGTTAAACTCGATTCAAGTGTGAATCGAGTTTGTTGCAGTGTCAATCGAGTTTTATATCTTTATACCCGAGTTTTATGCCTTTGTCATTCGAGTTTTATGCCTTTGTTATCCGAGTTTTATGCCTTTGTTATTCGAGTTTTATGCCTTTGTTATTCGAGTTTTAGCTTTAGTCGAGTTTCTTTGTTTAACTGTTCGAGTTTTACATAGTTTCATTCGAGTTTCATCCCTTAGGAATCGAGATTTGTATCTTTATCATCCGAGTTTTATATTGCATCATCCGAGAAAATCCCTTCTTCATTCGAGTTTCATCAGAGTGTTATCCGAGTTTATGCCTTTACTAATCGAGTTTCATCACATCATTCGAGTTTACACTTACACGATTCGAGTCTTATGTAATATCGTTCGAGTTTATTAATTGTATGATTCGAGATTCATACAACATTGTTCGAGTTTCTTACTTCATTATTCGAGTTTCATATTAGTTTAATTTTTGAGTTTCATACCTTATTTTTAGGCCAGTTGTTACAGTCTCCCCCCGTTGAAGGAATTTCGTCCCGAAATTAGCTCGTGTTCTCCTCTGCTTGGACTTTTGAGAACAGCTGGGGGTACTTCTCTCGGAATTGATCTTCGCGTTCCCAAGTAAACTCAGGACCTCGATTAGAGTTCCATCGGACCTTTATTATTGGAATTCGACTGTGCTTGAGTTTCTTGACTTCTCGGTCCATTATTTCCACCGGTTGCTCAATGAAATTCAATTTATCGTCTATCTCCAGCTCGTCCATGGGTATCACGAGTGATTCATCAGCCAGACATTTCTTAAGGTTGGATACGTGGAAGGTATTATGAATGTTACTAAGCTCTGGGGGTAGATCGAGTCGGTAAGCTACCGGGCCAATTCTTTTGGTGATTTTGAATGGTCCGATATAACGAGGATTGAGTTTTCCTCGTTTTCCAAAACGGATTACGCCTTTCCAAGGCGAGACTTTCAGCATTACTTGATCTCCCTCTTGGAATTCCAAATCCTTCCGACGGATGTCTGCATAACTCTTTTGTCGATCCCGCGCAATCTTCAATCGGTTCCGAATCTGGGCTATCTTCTCTGTAGTTTCCTGGATGATCTCAGGTCCAGTAATCTGACTATCCCCTACTTCAGCCCAACAAAGAGGTGATCGACACTTTCGTCCATAGAGTGCTTCGAATGGGGCGGTCTTAATGCTCGAGTGATAACTGTTGTTATAAGAAAACTCAACTAATGGCAGGTGTCTGTCCCAACTTTTGCCAAAGTCGATGACACATGCCCTTAGCATATCTTCCAATGTTTGAATCGTTCTTTCACTCTGACCGTCCGTTTGCGGGTGATAGGCTGTGCTCATATCTAGGCGTGTACCCAGTGCTTCTTGCAATGACTGCCAAAATCTTGATGTGAACCGGCTGTCCCTGTCTGATATAATTGATACTGGCACTCCATGCCTTGAGACGACTTCTTTAAGATAGATTCGTGTTAACTTATCCATCTTATCAGTCTCCTTGATTGGAAGGAAATGTGCGGTTTTGGTAAGCCGATCCACAATCACCCAAATAGTGTCATAACCTCCAGAAGTCTTTGGCAACTTAGTGATAAAATCCATGGTGATATTTTCCCACTTCCATTGGGGTATCTCTGGCTGGACTAGCAATCCTGATGGCCTTTGATGCTCAGCCTTAACTTTTAAACATGTTAAGCACTTGCTGACGTAAGTAGCAATGTCAGCCTTCATGTTTGGCCACCAGTATGATCCCTTCAAATCGTGATACATCATGTCCGACCCTGGATGAATAGCATATCTTGTTTTGTGCCCTTCATCCATGACCAGTTTCCTTATGCCTCCAAACTTTGGTAACCAAATTCTGCCCATGAAGTATCGACATCCATCTGACTTAATTTCAAACTGTTTATCCATGCCTCTCAATGCTTCATTCAGCAGATTATTCTTCTTGACTGCCTCTTCTTGTGCCTCTCGGACTTGAGAGCTTAGTTTTGACTGTATGGTCATTACCAAAGCTCGGACTCTCAATGGCTTAATCCGTTCCTTTCGGCTTAGGGCGTCAGCTACGACATTTGCTTTTCCTGGATGGTAGCGAATCTCGCAGTCATAATCGTTAAGAAGTTCCACCCAACGTCGTTGCCTCATATTTAATTCTTTCTGATTCAGAATATGCTGGAGGCTTTTATGGTCCGTGAACACCGTGCACTTGGTTCCATACAAATAGTGCCTCCATATTTTGAGAGCAAACACCACTGCTCCCAGTTCCAGGTCATGAGTCGTATAGTTTACCTCGTGAATCTTGAGCTGTCGGGATGCATAAGCGATGACCTTGTCCCTTTGCATGAGCACACAACCTAATCCGTTGTGCGAGGCATCACAGTAGACTACAAAATTTTCAGTCCCTTCGGGTAGGGACAGAATTGGCGCACTACACAACCTCTGCTTAAGCAGCTGAAACGCCTTTTCCTGCTCTTCACCCCAGACGTATTTCACATCCTTACGAGTCAACTCCGTTAAGGAACCTGCTATCTTCGAGAAGTTCTCAATGAATCGCCTATAATAACCGGCAAGTCCTAGAAATTGGCGGACTTCTGTGGGGGTTCTAGGGATTGCCCAGTTCTTTATGGCCTCGATCTTTGATGGATCAACCTGAATTCCCTGACTGTTGATCACATGCCCAAGGAATTTTACTTCTCGCAACCAAAATTCACATTTTGAAAATTTGGCGTATAGCTGCTCTTTCTCTAACAACTCCAAGATCAACTTGAGATGTTGTTCATGCTCTTCTTTACTTCGGGAATAGATGAGGATGTCGTCTATGAACACTATAACAAATTTATCCAGATATGGTTTACACACCCGGTTCATGAGGTCCATAAATACGGCTGGTGCGTTGGTTAAACCGAATGGCATCACCTGGAATTCGTAATGTCCATAACGAGTTCTAAATGCCGTCTTGGGGATATCTTCTTCCCGAACTTTTACTTGATGGTAACCGGAGCGCAGATCAATCTTTGAGTAGAAGCTAGATCCCTGTAGCTGGTCGAACAGGTCATCAATCCTAGGGAGAGGGTAGCGGTTCTTTACCGTTAACTTGTTTAGTTCTCGGTAGTCTATGCACATTCGGAAGGATCCGTCTTTCTTTTTAACGAACAAAACGGGAGCTCCCCAAGGTGAGGAACTTGGTCGAATGAATCCTTTATCCATCAATTCTTGTAATTGACTGGATAATTCTTGCATCTCAGAAGGTGCGAGTCTATATGGGGCTCTTGCGATCGGTGCAGCTCCTGGCACTAAGTCGATTTGAAATTCTACTTGCCTAGCTGGAGGAAGCCCAGGCAAGTCTTCCGGAAATACCTTCGGGTAGTCACGTACTACTGGAATATCCTCAAGTCGTTTTTCCTTCGACTCTTTTTCTACGATCTGGACCAACACTGCATGGCAACCCTTCCTAAGACATTTTAATGTTCTTAGGCCGGATATGACATTCAATTGTCGGTTCTTCTTTTCCCCTTGGACCGTGAGGAATTTCTTCTTACTGAGTGGTATTCGCACCACTTTCTTACCACACAAAATCTCAGCCTGGTTATGTGACAACCAGTCCATACCAATCACCACATCAAAACTTCCAAGTTCTATAGGCATTAAGTCTATCTTAAAGGAGTGATCTGCTAGCTTTAATGTGCATTCCTTAATGATACTACTTGCCTTTATTATTTTGCCATCTGCAAGTTCTATTGTATAGGAGTTGTCTAAGGGAAGAGTAGAAACATTCAACTGCTGGCTAAACTTATCAGATATAAAGCTCCTATCAGCCCCAGTATCAAAGAGTACGTAAGCGTAAATATCGTTTAGGAGATACGTACCTGATACCACGTGGGGGTCCTGACGAGCGTCTCCTGCTCCCAACACAAATGCTCTCCCCTGAGCTCTCCCTTCGTTCCTCAATTTCGGACACTCATTCCTGATGTGTCCCGTTGCACCACATTCGAAACAGCCCCTCGGGTTGCTACCACTGGCACCCGGGGCTCCGGATCTACAGTCTTTGGCCATATGGCCCAAACGTTTGCAGTTTCCGCATTGGGTTGGACAGGGGCCAGGGTTGTGGTGGAAGGTGCATTTGGTGCAAAAAGGCTTAGTACCGGTATAGCTTCTCCTTGACTCAACTCCTGCTACATAGGCTTTAACGGTCTCGGGTTTCTTGGACTGTGAACCCGTGTTCTTCCCGGTCTTTTCTTCCCACTTTCTCTTGTGTTCCCCGGCTTTGGCTTCGTTCCTCCGGGATACTTGGTCCATAAGATTGTTGGCCATTCTGATGGCATCCTGTATGGTGGATGGGTTGGAGGCGGTAACGTTCCCTTGTATTTGAGGAGCGAGTCCCCAAATGTAGCGTTCAACCTTCTTGTATTCCGGAGTTACCATCTGCGGACATAGGATACTTAGTTCATGGAATCGGTTGGTATATCCTGCAACGTCCGTTCCTTTCATTGATAGATTCCAGAATTCCGATTCCATTTTCTGGAGTTCGTTTCTTGGACAGTACTCATCTGTCATCATCTGTTTCAATGTGGACCACGTGAGCTGGTAGGCTTCGTCAATACCTACAGACTGGACGTAGGAATTCCACCATGTGAGCGCGCTATCCTGCAAGGTGTGAGTAGCAAATTTCACCTTGTCTCCTTCAGCGCACCCGCTGACACGATATACGGATTCTAACTTTTCAAACCAACGGATCAAACCGACTGCTCCTTCGGTTCCATTAAAATACCGGGGTTTGCAACTTAAAAACCCTTTGATCCCACAACCTTTCGTGTGAGTTTCAGTTCCTCCTGTGGTGCGACTGGCACCACCATCCCCATTGGCTGTGCTATTTCGGTTTGCCTCGTAGGTAGCTATGGCGGCAGCCACCCTTTGGGCAACAAGCTCTTCAATGTCAGCTGCATTCATGGCTCGTTTTGGCGGCATTATCTTGAAGTTTAAAGAAAATCATAGTGTAAGAAGTTGAATCTTAAAGATGCGGCACAATACTAAAATCATCAAGCACAATCACATAAATATCTGGGAATTTTCATTAACCATTCGAAATTTTTCTTACATTGGGGGCGGGTCGTTACCCGAAAATTTTATCCTATGCTATTACATGATATTTTTCCTACTAATACACAGGAAATGGAAAAGAACTAGGTGTGGGAGTGATTAGAGTTCTCTCCCTTTTCCATTGAGTGGAGGCGCTGTGTCAACTCCTCGATCCGGGCTTGGCTCTCGGCTAGTTGCTGCCGGAGCTCATTCAGTCCGTCCTGCTGTATAGCAAGGGCGTGCTGATTGGCCCAATATATGTTGGAGTTTTGCAACTCCTCCCGCTCTAAACGAGCGGTCATCTCCCCGATATCCAGGTTAAGTGACCGGATCTGGTGGTCATGCCTGGTAGACCTTGCGATCAAAAGTGGTATGGTCTGATCGGCAGGCTCTTGAGTGAGCGATGAGACAGGTGCGGAAGATGGTCCTCCGATCTCGAAGTTTGGAGGAACTCCCTCCATTTGCCTCCATTCGCGGAGGGTCTCCGGTATCCAAGTCCATCGCCGGGCGTCTACCCGTCGGTGTGGTGTCGGGGGATTGGGCTGGGGAGTCGGAACAGGAATAGACTCCCTTCTCGGTATGATTACCCGTTTCCGGGGTGTGTACAACATCTTTGGGCCGTTAGGATAAGGCCTATACGGCTTATAGGATGGTTCGGCCGGGTGATACGGGACGCGAGCAGGGGCCGTCGGTGGTGAAGGATCCTCTTCCTCCATCGGTTCTTCTTCGGATTCCTCCATCGGATCTTCCGACGGGTCCTCCTCCTCCGAGGTTTCTTCTTCTGGGAAGACTTCCGTGGCCGTGGGACTTGCGTGAGTGTATTCCTCCTCTGAGTCCGACAGGATGATAATTTCTGGATGGTTCATGGTTTCTGCTAACAAGGTTCATTTGTAATCTTTTAGTTAGTTACAAAAATATTCTTAAAATCAGAAATTTTTACGTGCAGTTATAGTCTAGGGTACTAATGCAACCTAGTTCACTATAACTATGGCTCTGATACCAATCTGTCACACCCTGCTGCCTCGGTTGGCAGCGAGACGTGACGAGTGCGGAAGCGTAACCATAATTATAACGAACGACCACTATATGGACGTTTTCGAAATATTACATCAATAAAATTTAAACTGTAATAATGTTTTACAAAATGAAAGAAATGAAGTTCGCGTAATACAGAGATTCTAATACATAATTAATGCGTCCAAAAATAATGCAGTCAAATCTCCGTTAGTTTCGAAATATGCATGCGACTCCATGAAATGCGGAAGCTTGAAAGTTGGTGTATCCGAAGGCACACTTGCCTTAATTACCTGAAAATACATGCTAAAATACGTCAACAAAATTGTTGGTGAGTTCATAGGTTTACACGAAAAGACCAGTTGTATGGACATTATCAGATGCGTTGAATTTATAAAAATCATAAATTCCATGAGATGTATTACGTAAACCATCATGTCACCGAAGCTTAATTAGAATGTATTTGCCCCGAGCAGTATTCCCAAAATACCGTGTGTTGAATATATATGCACCCGCAGTTAGCTAAACCACTAACCCGAGTGGGGGACATGACTCCCAATAGATCTATTCACAATATATTCGCGCTTGCAAACAAATGCAACTAACGATTTCATGATATAAGGGCGGAGATTCTCATACGTAATACATAATAGAATCGAGAAGTTTTTCGTGTCCATATAAAAACAAAGCATGTATTTCATCCCAAAACATAACAGTGTGAAAAATGGGACTATGAAGACTCACCTTGTTGGTTTTTGATGATGTTTTTGGATCTGAGTTAAGCACTTGTTCGAATGGTTGGGACTCGTCCTAATATTTTTACGAGTTCGGGTCAATATCATCATAATACGTGTTTGAGTACTTCGTAAATATTTTTCATGTACTTGTGATGTACGAATAATTTTTGTGGGATTTTATATGTGAATTTTCGATTTATGGATATTTATTTCTAAAATGGTTTGCATGCATGCATACTTACGTATATATGTATAAATATATATATACGAAAATGCATACATATATATGTGAGCATGTGCATCATTATGAAAAAGGATATTCATATATTTTGCATGGAACATTTTTACGAGTATTATGAAAAATCGAGTTGTAAATGAAAAGTATTATATTTTAGTAAATGCATTTAATTTTTCATGTTTTATAAATAAAGTAAATAAGAATACTTACCAAAGTTGAAGAACACTTGAAATCTTTAAAGTTGGCCGATTTTTCTTTCTTGAGAGAATATGTATGTTGGTGTGATTTTTGAGAATGGTTTTGTCTTCTATTTATAGAAGAAAAAGGTTATTAAAAATAAAGGTAAATTAATTAAAATTTTCAGTGAAATGATGAAATGTGAAATGGTGGATCGGTTGAGTGTTGGGTAAAAAGGTGTGGCCGATTTCATCATTACATGTTGCATGTTGTTTAATATTATAATAATACAATAGTACAAGCTAGTTGTCCTTTAAAGGACAACTTACTTTTTAGAGTGATAAGTAGTATGACTTTTCATGTATTTTATTAATAAAGTACAAAAGTATGCACGAAAAAGGTGGCAGCCTGTATTATTACTGTATATATATATATACGTACTTAGAAAAATCTCTGAAATGTTAAACTCGATTCAAGTGTGAATCGAGTTTGTTGCAGTGTCAATCGAGTTTTATATCTTTATACCCGAGTTTTATGCCTTTGTCATTCGAGTTTTATGCCTTTGTTATCCGAGTTTTATGCCTTTGTTATTCGAGTTTTATGCCTTTGTTATTCGAGTTTCTTGCTTCTTTAGTCGAGTTTCTTTGTTTAACTGTTCGAGTTTTACATAGTTTCATTCGAGTTTCATCCCTTAGGAATCGAGATTTGTATCTTTATCATCCGAGTTTTATATTGCATCATCCGAGAAAATCCCTTCTTCATTCGAGTTTCATCAGAGTGTTATCCGAGTTTATGCCTTTACTAATCGAGTTTCATCACATCATTCGAGTTTACACTTACACGATTCGAGTCTTATGTAATATCGTTCGAGTTTATTAATTGTATGATTCGAGATTCATACAACATTGTTCGAGTTTCTTACTTCATTATTCGAGTTTCATATTAGTTTAATTTTTGAGTTTCATACCTTATTTTTAGGCCAGTTGTTACAGAGTGCCAAGCTAGCTTTTCTTATCCAAATCAGGAGGAGCTATATTACTCGTCAGGAGATTATGGTGGAGGCATGGCTAGATATGCCCAACCTACTCCAAACTTTTCTCGAGCTCAGAACCAACCACCTCCTGGATTCGCTCATCCTCGTCCTCAGGTGATGCAGAGACCCCAATTTAACGCTCAGCAAGGGTATAATCATGGATATCATCAGGGACAATCTTCTTCTTTCTCACACTTTAATTCTAATCCCAATCAGTTCCATAATGCCCACTTCCCTAATCAGAATCATCAGTCTCAGCCCGTGCAACCTACAAAGTCAAACCTCGAGGAGATGATGATGAAGTAAATTGCTAATCAAGAGGCGTTGTCTAGAAATCAGCAGGCTGCTATTCAAGCCCTTGAAACACAAGTGGGACAACTAGCACAATCGTGGAATGTTAGGAATGCTGGTGAACTTCCTAGCAACACTGAGCCCAATCCAAGAGGTAATCTGAAAGACAAGGGTCCTGCTCAAGTCAATGCTATTACTGTTCATGATGATGAGCACCCCGAGGATGTTCCTTCTTCTACTTCTTCATCTTCTTCCCCATTGAAGAAGGAACTGGAAGCTTTAATGGACGAGATGCATCTAAATGCTCCAGGAAGTACCACATATGTCCCTCCTCCTTTATACATCCAAGGTAAGGCCGACCCTGGTAGTTTCACTATCCCATGTTCTGTAAAGGGGGCTGTATTTAGCAATGCTTTAGCCGATCTAGGCTCTAGCATTAATGTTGTTGCTCATGATATATTCCAACAGCTTGATTTGGGACCTCTAAAGCCTTCTTTGGTAGCAGTGCAGCTAGCTGATAGTTCCTTGAGACGGCCTGTAGGGATTTGTGAGGGAGTTAGATTGAAGGTTGATAGATTTGAGTTTGTGGTTGATTTAGTGGTGCTAGACATGGATAGCTCGAGTGGCAATCCCCTCATTTTGGGTAGACCCTTTCTTACATCTGCTAGAGCATTGATAGATGTCCTGTCTATGGAGTTGACTATTAGAGTGAGAGATGAGGATATTACATTTCGTATGGCGAAAGCTAATCAATTATATCCATTTCTGCCTGACTCACTTTTCTCCATATCTACTTATGCACCATGTATTGAGTTAGATCCTATGCAGGGTGTTCATGCCACGAACGAGTTTGATGCTGATAAAGATTTGCGGGAGATTGCTTGCTTGCTTGGACTAGATTGGCAGATGCACATTGATGAGAATGACATCCCAACCGATGAGGATATTTTTGCTTTGTTTGAAGCACCATCACCATCTACTCCTTCTCATATTGACCATGATAAGCTTGATATTCTTGAATCTGATTCTATTGTTGTTTGTGATGGACAGATACCTTCAAGCTCGGTAAAGAGGAAAGGGAAATCGAAGAAGCCAAGAAAGCGAAAGAAGAAGGTGGAGAAGATCACAACAAAACCAACTTGTCAATTTTCGAAGCTTAATTTTGATCATGAGGATCCGGTTGGTGAGTACATTGCTTTAGTAAGTATGAAAGGTTTGCGAGCTCGTTTCCCAGGTATGTTTTATCAATCTAAGGGCCATGTGGACGAGTCAAGCTAGAGACTCGTCAAAACAAGCGCTTTCGGGAGGCAACCCGTAGATACTTTCATTTGTATATTAAGTTTTCATTTTTTGTTTAATTTGTTTTGCTTGATGTGTTGAGCTGTTAATTTAAATTTTGAAAGTTATATGCTTAAATAAGTAGCCCGTGCATTGAGTATGTGTCTTAGGATTGCATGATTGATGCTACTGGTCTTGTTTTGAAAGCATGTTTGCTTGTTCTAATTTCTAGTTTATTTTATTTTATTTTATCTTATTTAGTTTATTTATTTATTTTTTTTATTGCTTTGTGTGTGGTGTGCTTGTTATATTTAATTTCATAGATGGTGTGTTTTTGAGTTCTAATAGTTTGGTGTGTTTCCATGTTTTCTTTGTCTATTTTCGTAGATTTATATTTAGGTATTTATGTTCTAGTCCTTGCATGCTCATGGTGTCATGCATTATGCTTGATTTATGTAAAAGGGTTGTCGTTGTCTTGAGAATATTTTGGTGTGCTGATATGTCATATGATCCCATAATTTTGAAATGAGTGTGGGGTAGTGTATCTGATGTCACATAGTTTGATATGAGTGTGAGTGATGTGCTTGATGCGTGTTTAGACAAATGTATGTGTGTTAGAGTGTTATCAGTCTTGGACAGCTGTTGATAGATGTCTTGTCATGACGGGCCATGGTAGAAATGCTCACTAGCAGTCAGTTCAGCCTCATCATTCAGACATGGCCATGCTTAAGTGTATCAGGGGAGTTTTTCTGTTCCAATTTTATTACCTCCATTTTTTCATGGTATCTTGAACTGCTCATGACAGTGAGGACACTGTCAGATTTAAGTGTGGGGTGGGAGTATAAAAAGGTTGATTTTAAGCTTTGCATGTTTTTAAATTAAGCTTATGCATGTTTGTCTAAAGATAGGCCGATTTTCAAAATTTACTCTCTATTTTTGCATGTGAGACTCGTAGTAGTATTGTTCCATTTTCTAGGCATGCGAAGTTGAGCAAATGACTTTGAGATTTTCTTTGTGACAACAGGATGTTTTTGATGTGCATGTTACGCTTCTTGACTGAAATTCCATGATTAATCACAAATAACCTTGTACATTCGTTTCGTGAGAATTTGAGCCTATCTAGCATTCATATTTAATGCTCATTATTTCTTTCGGTGTGAATTTGTCGGTGTTAATTGGATTAAGGTAGAACTTGTTTGTCAAATGCATGCCAAGATCACATCGTTTGAGAATCTAGCACTTATATAAAGGCACAGTTAGGATACCCTTTTTCCCCAATGACACCCCTACCGACATCATTTTCCTTAGTTTCCCCGTTTGAGCCTGAGCCTTTCATTTCAGTGACAACCCACATTATCAGCCAAATAATCCTTTTGCCTATCATTTGACCGGAATTGGGATCGTGATTCAGTAGCAAGCTTTAGGGATTTATTTGGGATCATTCGTTTGTCAGCTAGTTTGTACTCTGTGAGCCTTGACGATTATGCCTTGTTTTGATAGCATTCGAGTCATATGTAATTCTATGCTTTTGTGTTCTTCCTGACTTTTCTAGTGTTGTACCGCGGCAATACTAGTGTGGTTAAGAGAGTTCTTTTTGAGTACAGATTGCATATAAGTCGGTGTTTGGAAATTCAGCGCTATAAAAAAAAAAGAGAGAAAAGAAAGAAAATAAATAAAGAGAAAGAAGAAAAAAAAAGAGAAAAAGAAAAGAAAAGAAAAGAGAAGGTATTGGAATAAGAAAGTGAAACAAATTTTTTGTCCTTCTGAGGTGTTATTAGATGTGAAAATCAAGCCAGTTTGCTTGGGAAATCTTCTCAGTGATTTATTTGGTCCATTGTTGGTTACTCGCTTCTATTGCTTGCTGCTTGATCTTGGATCCCAATCTTTTAACCCCACGTTGGCCATATATTCCCCATTTCCTTAGCCTAGCCTCGTTACATCCCATTAAGACCTTTATGTGCTTTATTTTCAAACATTAAGTAATGGCGGTGTGATTTGCTCTCAAGCATATGCTGATATTCTTTTAACATGTCTGGCATTGAGCGGAATTTGGAAAATGTACGAGCCTATACACATGAGTGATGAGTGAAAACTGTGAGGTGCTAAGTCATGTAATGAGGTGGGAAGTTGTTGACATTGCAATTCTTTTTGCCTCTTGAGGTCTCATTGTTTCTTGCATTGGCTTCAAATTCATAGTTTATGGATCTTTAATGCTATTGAGTCTTGCATGTTTCTAGAGAGTTTATTTTGAATTGAGGCCTGAGTAAAGACATTTATGCAGTAGTTTGCTTGAGGACAAGCAAAGTTCAAGTGTGGGGTATTTTGATATGGTCATATTTATACATATTTTTGGCATCATTTCCCTTGCAATTTGGTCGGTTTTTCTCTCGAAATACGTGAAATAGATATCTAATTCATTCATTTTTGTGATTCATAGGACAAAAGAGGTTTTATCGACGAAGGAATGAACGTCGAAGAAAAACCGACAAACTTTGAAGCCCCGACGAGTTCTCCTGGATTTTCTAAAAGAAAAGAAGCGAAATTGGTGAATTTTTGGAGCCTACGACCGTAGAAGGGGAAGCCTACGACCATAGGAGGTACAAGGAGCATTACCGTGGGCTAGGGCACAGATTTGACCAAGTCAACATGGCCTACGACCGTGGAGCTTAAGGCCTACGGTCGTAGGCGGCGCAGAATCTTTATAAAGAGAGCAGATTCGGCCAGAACGAGGAGAGAGCTGATTTTCTTGATTTCCAGCATATTTTTACGATTTTTTACAGTTTTTCTTCCCATATTCAAGTAGGTTTAAGGTAGTTTTATTTGATTAATCATTCGGGATTGATATTCGCATGGATTGAAGCATTCGGTTAGCGGTAATCGTTGGTTTTCGTCACTTTTTGCAAGATTTCGGTACATTCGTCCCTTTTTCTTTCGTATTTCATAATGAATGCTATTAAGTTTTGTTTATTTTCTGTTTTTATTATGGATCGTGAGTAGTTTTCTTGTTCACCCGCTTGGGATGATGAATTCTATGTATTAATTGGCATGGTTTTGGATTGATTGACGGTTTATGGATTATATTTACTAGATTTTTGATGTTCTTCATATATTTTTGTTAAAAATCAGATTTTTATCAATCGTTTAGCATTGTTTTGCGAAAATAATTGTTGGTTGAATCTGCGTTTTTAATAAAAATTGAAACTTTGGATGAAAAATTGATAATTGATTATATATTCTAGGCATTGTATTGCGATAATGATTTTGTGATGAATTATTGATCTAGAACTTTGCGTGTTTATTAGTTTTTAGGCATTGTGTTGCGATAATAAAACTAATAATCCGTAAAGCTTGATTTCCAAATAAATAAAGTTGGTTGGTTGAATTCTCGGTATTAATTGATAGTTTTTAGCATCTTTTTGCGATAATAAGATTGTTGGTTAATATTGGAATTCAGTTCAATTAACTTTATTGTTTTCACGTGTTTTGTCATGATTTAATCTTTATTTGGAGAAATATAATATTCGGTAAATTAATCCATAATTTAGGGCTTAAGTGAATATTTATAATTGGTTATTAACCGATTTATCTTTAATCGATCAATTCAGACCGCCGCCAATTAATTATAGTTTTTAAATTCCAAGTGGGTGACGTTTTCGTAATATAAGAGCTTCGTAAAATTCAATATCATTCTTTACTTGCTTAAGTTATTTCTAAATTGACTTTGCTTTTGTTAGTTGGTTCGTATTATATAGTTGTCCTTTTGTGGTGCGTTCGTTAGTTTAGTTTAAGTTGTGTTTGCTAGACTTAGTTTTTTTAATTATTTCGAAAAAATCCAAAAATATTAGTTTAACCTTTTATTCTGGTGTTACTTAGTTCGCTTCAGTTATTCGGTTAATTAATTTTAATTATTGCATCTAGTTGATAATTTTCTCAAAAAGTCCGAAATAGCTAAATATTGGTTTAGGTTGTAGTATTGGAGTCTCCTTTCTTTATTCCGTTCCCTGAGTTCCATAAATCCTGGGTGGTTCTTAAAGCTATATTGCACACGATTGGTACACTGCCAGTTGTGTAATTTATACTTTGGGTTCATTTAGTTATTAAAACCTGAGGTGTGTTTTGCACGCGTCAGATACCGATTCTGAAAGATAAATCTTTCTGAAATGCCTGCCTAAAATTCAACTCTGAAGCTGTATTGACAAAGAGGGAGTTTTTTTTACAATATTTTTGCTCCTGGTTTATTTTCTATGAGTTGACTAACTTTGTGCGCTTTTTTCCAGGGGGAGTTTTAGACACACTTTGACGACGATATCTCTTTTAAACAAATGTGTGTAATTTTCACGGATATATTTTGTGCACACATAAAGAGGTTTTAAACTGAGAAGAAATATTTTAAGGATGTTAACTTCCAGAAAGACAGAGTATATCATTGAGATTAATTGTTCTAATCTCTTTTATTTTCATAATCTCCTTGCTTCTGAGATTCTCTTCATTATTCTCCAATGTATTCTTAATTCTTCCAATTAATTCATACTGAATTCTCCCATAATCTCCCATGAGCTAATTCTTTCATTAAAATCTGACTCATTTCATATCATATATCAAATTTTACATTTCATTCTGGTATCTCCCAACTCATCATTCCCCAAATTCATTCTGAATTTCATCTCCTAGTTCATCTGAGCTGAAAATCCTAAACATTCTTTGTGTGATATCCCATGAGCTGAAATGTTGATCATTATTTCTGCTGACTTCAATTATGCATCAAATTGTGTGATAGGCATAAACATCGCTTTGATTGTCTAACCAGAACCGGAAGACCTACCCAAGGAGCAAACCATCTACAGTTTGTGTGGTTGAGGGTTGTCTAGGTCTATTAGTTTAGAAGTGTCAGTTATCACGGCATACTGACAGGGTCGAGCAGAGGTAAAATGTAAATGAGATGGGCATATTAACAGGAGATAGTGGTGCATCAGGTCATGCTTTCGCTTTAAAGCTAACTGAATTTGTTTCTGAAAAGTGAGCCGGAGGGAGCTTAGTTAAAAATTGATGAGAAATGAGAGTTGAGAAAAGATAATCCTACATACACTGTGTCGGCTTGGTAAACCTCATAATCTATCAAGCCCTAGGCGACTTGATATCGAACAGACATCATGGACCCAGTGACGCATGCACTTAACCCCACCAACCACTCAGTTATCTCTCAAAAGATTTATGTTTCAATAATCATGGAGATATAACACAAATCTATCGATATATCATTCGGATATTATTGATATTGAAACAAGGAAGACATTTGCTCCGGTCTCCGACTTCATTTGATGCACATTTTGTCTAGAGCTGATTCTATACACTTTTAGGACACTTCAAGTCTAACAGTCTGCGTGACTATAAACTGCTAGTCCAAAGTGACTAAGGCGCAACAAAATAAGAATGATTTTTTTCATGATAAAGAATTTCACGATGAGTATTTGGAAATCCTACCAGTGTTAACATCACTCCAGCGCTGAAAGTAGGTCACAGAGATAATGTCTATTGTGCAAACAGGAATCCTATGTGGACCTGAACTCTATTACTTAAAAAAATGAATTTGTTTCATTTATCTCAAAGTTGAAAGCTTTGTTTTATTATATAAAGAAATAGTTTCCATTTAAGGGAGAGTGAGATATTTGTTCAGAATAGGGGGAGAGGATATCATTTTGAGGGGGAGGGCGACAATTTGTAATAGTTTTGAATTGTAATTGTCATTTTAATTGTTGTTGTATTTCTGCTACTATAAATTGATCAAGGGAGAGAATCAAAAGTTATTCATGATTCAAGGGGGAGAGTTTGCACATAAGAAAAGAGAAGATCAGAGAAGAAGAGATATGAAGATCGGAGAGAGACAAAGAAGTTCAGAGATCAAAGAGAGGAAAAGAGAAAAGGATTGAAGTTCCTGATTTGAACTGCTTTTAACTTTGATTAAAAAATTTCTTTCATCTTTAAGGGGGAGATTGTTAGGAGCATATTTTAATAGAGTTGAAAAAGATTTTATTGTAAAAGTTCTGGGGTCATATAGTAATTACTTAATTCTTGTTTTAGTTATAAATTGAAGTAGGTTGAGGAGGTTGATATATGATTTCAGAGGAGATACAAAGTCAGGATCAGAGAGAAATCGCAAACAGTGTAATATTCTTCTCAAATCAATATTAATCATTCGATATGTTGTGTTATGATCTTGTTGTGCTTGATTGTTAAATGAATTGCATGTTGATATTGGATTATCAGAAGTTTTACGATGTTGCTGAAAGAAGACTGGCCATCGAAACAATTGTCAAAGTTGTTCCCACTTCGAGAAAGAATCGGCCTTGGAAGCTACAAATTACAAGATTTGGTGATGATGGCCCTGAACTAGAGTCATATCAAGCAGCTGATGTAGCCAAAATGGGATACAGAGAATGGGTTGAACTTGCAGTTGCTCTAAGCAGTTCAAAATCTGAGACTGCCAAAACTGTTAGAGCATTTGTGAGAAAGTTGATGTAGAAGGTAAAGGGGTTGGGTCTCATTCTTGAAGAGATGATTTAAGGTACTTCCAGAGTGGAACCCAATATCATACCAAGAAGACAGAAAAGGGACCCAGAACTTGAGGAGATTGTCAAGCTGATGAGAAAGGATTCTATGCCATTGAGATAAAGGGTATGGATCATAGTCTACATAAAGGTCTAGAACCTGCTGAAGGAAAGTTTATTGAAGATCCTGAAGTTGGAGTATTCTTTATGGATCCTCTTACTAAGAAGATGTTCTTTCAAAGAGCTTCAGATCTTCACAAAACTGGTGTCTAACAGCTTCTTGCCTTCAGATGCATGACAACTTACATCATGTACTTCAGGTGGAGGGTAGCAATTTTGAATCAGTTAGCAACTTGCAATGACAGAGGTGAACTGGATAGCCAAGAGCTTTTTTTTACCTAAAATAGGAGGTTGAGAGCTTTGAAGCGATGAAAGAAATGATGGATGGTCTGGAACAAGTGAAACTCCTCCAAGCTGCTGTTGAGTTAGAGAAGGAGAAAGAGAAAGAACAAGGCCCATCTATAGATGATGTGTAGATGAAGAATGGAGCTTACCATTATCTGCTCCCAACATCAACAGTCCAATAGTTTTTTTTTGTTTTTGTACATAAGTTATACTTTTTCTTTGTAAACATTAGTTGTTTAGTCAGTTTTCATTATGCATAAACTGATCATTTACCTTACTTCTATGTTGTAATTTCATTTTGCATTTGTGATGTAAAAATAAATAGTGATAACTGATATAGTCAGCCTTATACTGAATATTGCATATAGGGGGAGATTATCTGCCACAAAAAGGCCTCAATCAAACATGTTCTATGTCATAGGTGGAGATTTCTAATCAAACCTAATTGATACACTTAAGGGAAGATTTTTAGTTTTTTTAATGCCTTAATTAAACTTGTTGAGTGATTTTCAAAATCTGCCTAAGTCCGCTCTACACTGTTACATTAGTTGTAACCTGACAGTCAGCCAAATCTGTCCAATTCTGTGGGACAGGTTTGACAGAATATTTCTAAGCTGTCCATACCTATTGGACTGTTGGTACACCCGTATGTAATAGATAGTCTTTTGTAATAGATCAGGCTTTGCAAATACAAGTTATATATGTTTGATCATGATTGTGTATGATGTTTACATTTGCATAATTAGTTTAAAGATAAGTTCTAGAATAAGTTCAAAGGCTGGGATTCAAACTTAGTGGAACTAAGTTCGAAGGTCTTTGGACAAGTTCGTGGGCTTGGGCCTAAACGAACTTGATCAATTAAGTTCGAACTTAACTGATATAATTATGTGTTAATCCATTTCATTAAGAGACTTTGTAGAAATTAGCAATTAGAGCTCGTATTAGTGCACATACGAACTTGAGTGACTTCAGAGAGTCTTTCGGAGAAATACACGTGTCGGGTCGTTCTTCGTATCGATTATCATTGTGTTCGTCTCCGGTTTTAGTGTGTGATCGATCCGTTAAAACGCTAACGAGGATTCCGCACTCGTTGGACGGTGTCGCGTCAATATTAGATCCGTGATAGAGGTGACCTTACAAGGGATATCAAAGCCATTCAAGTGTTCGTCGTGTTCTTCATGTTACTACGAACATTCTTTGGTTTCTTGACGTTTTTATCGGTTTTTTCACGTATTTTCGAAGTTTTTTTTGAGTTCTACAAGCAAGGTAACGGGGAAAAATTCATATTAGTTCACTTTTCCAGTCGAAATCAGTGTTTTTAATATTATAAACATTGGTTTAATCTGAAATCTTGAAAAATCAAATTTTTGGCCGTTTCTCGAACTTGCGATGCTCGAACTTAAGGGGGTATTAGGGTTCTTCGAACTTATCAGAATACGCTCCTCTCGAATTTGTTTTAGGGCTTCATTCGAATTTAACTAAAATTCGAAGTTGTCAGAAAATTAGGGTTTTCTCGAACTTAACTGAGGTTCGAACTTGTCAGAGATTCTAGGGTTTCTCGAACTTACACTTAGTCGAACTTGTTGAGTTCAAACTTAAAACAATTCGAATTTAATTTACAAACCGAATTTAAATTTAAATTAATTCGAAGTTGCATAAGTTCGAGGATTTATTTTAAAATGATTTTTAAATTAAATTGTTTAAGTCCGAACATAAAAAGTTTTTGAAAGAATGTCGAGTTTGCAAAAATTCCTGGAAATGGACCATGAATTGGCAAAGCAAATTCTCCACCTAAGCTGATGAAACTAGAAGATTACTACTGGTGGAATGATAGGTTTGCTGACTTTGCAAGATTCAGTGACATGCGTATGTGGATATGCATTGATGAGGGATATGTTCCTCCTACGCAAGAGCGTGAAGGCCGACAAAGAGTCTTGACTTATCAGAACATGAAAGATGACGAGAAGAAAATTTATGAGGCCGAGAACCGAGCCTATTTAATTATCAGAATGGGAATACCTCAGGAAATCCTACACACATTGAGGAATCATAGGACTTCCAAAGAGCTTTGGGATGCTCTAGAGAAGAGATGTGAGTGAAATCCCAGGGTACGCAAGGGAAGAAAAGAGATGCTGAAGCAGCAATTTGCCATCTTCAAAGCACTGAAGAATGAGACGCTAGATGAGATGATTACTAGATTCTATCATCTGCTAACTGAACTTGACAATCACAATGTTGAGTATCCAGAGACTGAGAAGATAGAAAAACTTCTGGATGCTTTACCGGCTAAGTGGGAGATGTACGCGGCACTAATAAAGCATGCTGAAGAGAAGTTTGAGACTCTTACTCTTGAAGGGGTTATCAGAACGCTGAGGGCATACAACTTCAAGTTACAGAAGAAGGAACAGGAATTTGATCAAGTTCAAGATCCAGAGATGTATTTTGGGAAATCAAAACCGTCAACCGCTAGTGAACTGAAGTCGGGGGCAACAACATTTTTCTCAGGAGAAGAGGATATTCCAGTTGAGTCAGAGGATTCTAGTAATAGGGCATTCATAGGGTTTTCCAAACTTAAAGAAAAACCACATCACTCTGCGTCTACTTCTCAAGGCTATTCAAAGATGCCGATGAGCACAAAATCAGCTGAAGATCATCTAAATCTTCTAGCTTCGTTTGTCGCAGCGTACGGCAATTGCGTTAGCTTGGAAAGTTTAGGAACTCATCTCTAAACCTAGGAAAGATCTTAGAAGCTCAAAGGCAGTCTAAGAAGCCAGTAGGCCTAGGTTATCAAGAGAGTCCTCCACCGTTCAACAACAACTACGTGCCTCAACCTCAGGATAAAACCACTGAACCGGTTGAATCAGAGGTAGCAACTGTAACTGAATTTGAAAAGGATAATTCAACTAAGGTGTCTACCATAACCTCTAAGATTAAGAAAGTCAAGTTTGTGCAGTCTACTAGTGACATTATACTAGGAGAAGCTAAACCTGTAATTGATAATTAGCAAGAGGAAATGATCACTATAGTTGAATCGAAAGAAAATGACACCAGTGAGACACCTAAATAAAAGGGTAGTTATAAGAAGTCGATTGATAACATGTCGTGCTTTAGATGTCATGAGAAAGGACATGTTGCGTCTAGCTGTCCTTATAAGAAAGTAGAGTCTACATCCTCTAAACCAAAGTATAGACCTACTGTAGGGAAGCAAGATCAACCAGCCTTAAGACCAGTACCTAGTATTGCTAGCACAAGTAGTTCTCAACATACTGAGAATAATTTTAATGCAACACCTGGGGTAACTGCTAAACAGTTACCGGTGTTGGTAAGACATAATGAAGTGATTAGGACTAATTCTCCGAATAGAGTTCCTAGTCCGTCTAGGTCAGGACCACAACAAGGCTATAGGAGTACAACACCTAGAACGACTTACACTCCAGTTAGGTCACATACTCCTCAAAGACAACAGACACCAGGTAAAGCCCGGGGATATCATAATGAAATGCGTTATAATAGAAATTATTCTTGGGCTCAACCGCAAATGCCAGCCCAAAGGCCAAGAATGAATGTTAATCACTCAGCACCGCAACAGGTTCTCAATCAAAAACACAAGTCACATGTGTTAGTGCATCCTGTGTGATGATAGCAGTCTAAGTATAGACGATATTTTGTAATAGTCAATTTGTTCATAATTGCATATTAATACATGTTTGTTATATGTTTGAAATATGTTTGACATTAATTGTATATATGTTTGAACTTGGTTGTAAATGATGTTTTACATTAAGTTCAAACATAAGTTCAAAGATAAGTTCAAACATAAGTTCAAAGATAAGTTCAAACATAAGTTCAAAGGTAAGTTCAAACATAAGTTCTAGAACAAGTTCAAAGACAAGTTCTAGAATAAGTTCTAAGGCCATGGTTCGAACTTATGGTGGACAAGTTCGTGGGCTTGGGCCTTCTCGAACTTGTCCAGAGCAAGTTAGAATCCGAGCCTTATTATTAAGGGTTAACCCGTTTTAATTAATAACTTTTGCAGACTTAAGCTTGTAGGCGATTACGAAGTTGCAGAAGGTTTGTGTGTTACCTTGGAGAGAATCATGTGTCGGGGCGTTCTAGTTTGCGTCTATCATCGTGTGTGTCTCCGTGTTTCGTGTGTCTGATCTATCCCTCAAACCACTAACGAGGATTCCGCACTCGTTGGACGGCGTCGCGTCAAGATAGGATCCGTAGGAAGGTGACCTTACAAGTGGTATCAAAGCTTCCTACCATGTTTTGGGGGGAGGCAGTAAATAACGCATGACATGTTTTAAACCGAGATCTTACTGTCAAATCACAGAACAAAACCTGTTATGAAATTCTGAATAAAAGACCACCAAATTTAACTGGATTCGAACCGTTTGGGGTACCGTGTACATTATTGAAAACAAAACCTCAACCTAAGTTTGGTGAAAAGGCTGACGAAAGATACTTCCTAGGTTATGTACCTAACTCACCAAATAAAAGGGTTTTTAACAAAACAAACGGAACGGTAGAAATGGTGTATAACATTGATGTATCAAGTTATACACATGAATCCCAAACTGGTCCGGAATGGATATTTGATTATGACTCATTGTTTGAATCATTTAACATTCCTTTGGATGGAAATGCAGGTACCATTAAAAATGACTTATCGTCATTAAATCCGAATGACGACGGTCAAAATTTTTCAAAGACGAGCATTCCATCAACTTCTGAGCCTACAACAATAGAAGATGGGTCTCCAGCTGAGAATGATTCTGAAATACCTTCAAACGAGAATCAGATTAGTACTTCTACTTCTGAAGATAGTGATCATGAGGAAGAAAATGTACCATCTGAGGTCGTTCCCCCGTTAGGTGAAATAGGATCAAACTTAGGAGATAATCTTAGGGTCGATGAGATTGAAACATCGAGGATAAACAAGGATCATCTGGTTGCAAGCATCATTGGAAATCCGCATTCTGGTGTGAGAACTAGGAGTAGTTTGAATAACAACACAGTGCTGTTGTCGATGATTAATGACTCCGAGGCGTTTCACACTTGTCTTTATTCATGTTTCATCTCGCAAGTAGAGCCGAAGAATGTACAAATGGCACTGAAAGACAACTCTTGGGTTGATGCATGCAAGAAGAACTGTCACAATTCAGAAAGCTTGAAGTGTGGGAGTTAGTTCCGCTTCCTCGAGGAGAAGTTGCAATAGGAACCAAATGGATTTTTAAGTGCAAGAGAAATGATCGGGGTATTGTAACTCGCAACAAGGCAAGACTTGTGGTAAAGGGATTCAACCAAGAAGAGGGTATTGATTATAACGAGGTGTTTGCACCAGTGGCAAAGCTCGAGGCAATTTGTCTGTTTCTGTCCTTTGCGTCCTTCAAAGGGTTTAAAGTCTATCAGTTGGATGTAAAGAGTGCATTCCTGTATGGCAAGGTGAAGGAACTGGTGTACGTCGAACAACTGCCCGGGTTTACAGATCCAAAGTATCCAGACAGAGTGTATCGTCTCGATAAGGCTCTGTATGGATTACATCAAACACCAAGGGCATGGTATGAGACGCTATCAACTCATCCTTTAGACAACGGGTTTGAAAGAGGGAGAATTGATAGTGCATTGTTCATAAAGAGAAAGGGAGAAGATTTTATCTTGGTACAAGTGTACGTTGATGACATCATTTTCTGGTCGTCATACGAACAGATGTGCAAAGATTTCGAGAAGGTAATGAAGTCAAAGTTTGAGATGAGTGTTATGGGAGAGCTAAACTTCTTTCGGGGGTTGCAAGTTGAACAGAGGAAGGAGGGCATGTTTATCCATCAGACGAAGTACGTCTACGATATTCTAGAGCGCTGCGGAATGGAAGGACCGAAGCTGACTGCTCACTTCAGTACTCCGATTCAAGTGAATCACAATCTCGGACCGGGTACGGAAAGTGATACTGATGTGGATCCGACTCTATATCGGGCCATTATCGGGTCACTTATGTATTTAACTGCTTCTAGACCTGATATTATGTTTGCTGTGTGTATTTGTGCTAGGTTTCAAGCTAATCCGTAAGAGATGCATGTGAAAGCCGTGAAGCGGATTCTGAGATACCTCAAGTCGAAACCGAAGCTGGGACTTTGGTATCACGCTGATGGTGATCTGGAATTGGAAGCATACGCGGATTCAAACTATGGAGGTTGCAGCTTGAACCGGAAGTCAACAACTAGAGGTTGTCAGTTCCCTGGAGGGAGGCTCGTATCCTGGCTATGCAAGAAACTGACTTCGGTAGCCGTGTCAACGTGCGAGGTCGAATATGTAGCTGCTGGTAGTTGCTGTTCACAGGTTTTGTGGATACAACAACAATTGCGGGATTACGGTTTGACTTACACTCATTCTCCCATTAGGATAGATAATCAATCTACAATTGCTATAACCAATAATCCAGTTAAACACAGTAAAACAAAGCACATAGACAAAAGACATCATTTTATACGTGTTTGTGCTGAAAAGAACTTAATTAAATTGGTAAAAGTGGCAACGGAAGACAATAATGCAGATTTATTCACTAGCTTTTGATAAGTCACGCTTTGAGTTGTTAGTTCAACTAAATGGTATGCGTAATCCAGAGTAACTTCACCTTAGTCTATTTTTCTTTCTATTTACAGTAACTTAGTGTTTAAGTATAAGTTATTTCCTTTTATAGTAAATTAGTAGGTTAGTTTATTAGCTTATCTTAAAATTGAAAAACAAAAGAAAAAAAGAGAGAAAAACCATATAAAGTTAAAAATAGAGAATATTAGAAAATTGAGTTAAGTCTTAGAGATATAGGTTCAAAGTGACGAAAATTAGCACAGTCGATACAATATCTAAGTGTTAAGCTTTCACACATAATGCACCTTAAAATTCTAAGTGATATACACTTTCTCGTTTGATATGTTGGTAGACATAATACACAAAAGAAATTTCATGAGCTAATAAAATATTCAAGAAAAAGTGATATGTGTAACTAACTTAGATGTATGACCAAATGGTCTTAATTTCTATGTTAGAAACATACAGACAATGATTTCAAATGAGGTATACAAATTTTCTGGGGAATGTATAGCAACATCACATACATCTTAAAAGAAAAGAAAGGAAAGAAAATTTTTGATAAACAGGAGGGAGTAAAAACAAGTCGCTTTGTTGTACGTAAGTACAAACCTGTCACCTCTGTTTTGACTCAAGTTAGCAAAATAAGTCACTTTTTTGTACGTAAGTACAGACCTGTCACCGTTGTCTTGCTAACTTTAAATAAACTTTAATACAAACTAAGACACTCTGTTGTATGTAAATACAAAACTGTGTCCGACGTTTGCCTTTTATAGAAAATTTACAATGCCAAAAAGTTATAATTATTGTGTGTCTGCCTTGATCATAGAAGTATGTCTAAGCATGGGACACGTATAGTTTCTTGATAAATAAAAAGGCCAAGGGATATTCGAAAGTGTAAAATGTTTAAAGCGAAAATCATACCGACAATCGACTTGGAATGTATATCACGATAAACAATCAAAGGAATAAAAAATTCCTAAGTGTGAAAGTGTAATACTGAAAGTGCGTTTGACACCGCTATCTGATTGAACCTTCTTTGACTTTCTCACAAAAAAATTCTGTTAGTTTAGGTCGTAAATTTTGTAAAACTATTTTTGAGTAGCTTAAGTTTAAATTTTATTCAAATTTTATTTTTCTTTATTTTATTTTATTTTATTCTAAGTAGGAAAAAGGTCAAAGATACTAGGATGCATTTTTGGTTGAATAAACAACTATTGCGTGAAAATCTGTTGCTTGGTGTGAATGATTTAGCAAGGTTTGTAAAATTCCGTTACGCGAAAAAGTTGAAAAAGTTGAATTTTATCCAAGTATTTTCAAAATTTTCACTTAAGTTCGAAATTCAGAAAAATTCGAACTTAACTTTGAATTTGTCAGGAAGTTCGAACTTATGCTAAGTTCGAAGGTAGTTGGTATAAATAGGTCAACAGTACTTCATTTAAGACACCTACCCTCGAATTTCTTCATTCGAACTTGTTATCCGGCGATTTCGAACTTGTCTTCGAACTTGTCGTCTTTCAAATTTCTTCCTATTCCTCGAAGTTTTCCTTTCATTTCTCGAACAAACACATATATTTAGGTATAGTAGTCATTATTATACAATGTATATGTACTTTAGGACATTATTGTGACAAAAATCGAGTCTATTTGATGATTATTTGGGTATAAACTATGTGGTTTAAAATCACAAGTTTTGACGGATAAAAGTTCAAATAGATCATATATAACTTCGATTAGAACCCAATAGGACTAGGTTATACTGTGTTTTAGGTCAAATGGGGTTAAAATCTTGGATTTTAGTTTGAAAGTGACCGACTTCGAACATGTTCTTCAGGTTCGAACTTGTCAGAATGTTCGAACTTGTTGAAATATGTACAAGTTCAAAGTCAGTCAAGTTCGAATATACTCCTCGAATTTACTTAAATTCGAATGTTTTTAAAATATATTCGAACTTGTCTAAGTTCGAATGTGTTGGATTTCGAAGTTATGTAAGTTCGAAATTATGCAAATTCGAAATAAACAAGTTTCATTTTGTTTTTTAATTACTAATGTTGTTTGTTGTTTCTGTGTGCAGATATGGGTGATCGGGCGTTCTATAATAAGCATAACATGGTTATGTCTGTGGATCGAGAATTGCCAGAAGCACAGCCTTACCGTCAGATGATTGAGTTCCTGACTCAGTCGCGAGTCTCATACGCTCTAACTCACAACCTTCAAATTATATTTCCCTATGTGCGACAGTTCTGGGAGCATCTACAAGTGGATTGCTCAGTTACACCTACTGTCCTAAGTACAAGAGTGGGTGGACAGCCAATCGTCTTTTCGGTTGATATGTTGCGACAAATCCTACAGCTGGGATCGGAGCACCAAAAAGCAGGGCATATAGATTTTCCGTTACATATCAGGCAAACGGCGTTTTTGAGAATGGGATATGCCCAAGACATCACGAAGGCTTCATATGTGAAGAGTGGCTTGATTGGCCAATGGCGTTATCTTGTGCACGTCATTATGGTTTGTTTTGCGCCGAAGAAGGCGGGATTTGACACTATGGTGTCTAAACTGCAATCGGCATGGATTGCCTTGGTGTACAACAAACGCTTCAGTTTTTCTGAAAATGTTTTTTGGGGAGTTTGTGCACCAAATTACAGCTCCAGTCATAGAGAGATTTTTGATGTAACCACGATTTGCAATGATGATCATTCGCCACTTTTTGCCCAATCTGCCACCACTTCCAGATCTAAGTGGCGTGGCCATAATCGATAAGAGGATTTTTGCTGACTGCCAGACCCACAATGCAAGAAGGGCTAAGCAAGTCAGAACCCAAGTGGCACCTCTGTTTGGGGCAGTTATTGTTCCTGATTTTGTAGCTCTAGAGGGTGATAATTGGACAGGTGAAGTGTTGCAGCAACAGCAACAGCAGCCACAACAACAGCAGCAACAGCAACTGCCACAACAACGTCAGAGGCAAAGAGCTCAGGCTAGAAGAGCTCCGGTTTCCAGAACCACTCCTCGTCCACAGCCAGCTTTGGAAGCTGTTGGGCCATCTAGTTCAGCTCCACAGTATGACGAGCGGGAGCAAACTCTAGAGGAGATTTGGGCTCCAGGAACCGCTGCCGAGCAAGACATTGCTGCAGCATTAGTTCAAGACATCTTGGAGCCTCCGACTGAGTTCAATGATATTTTTAGAAACATTGATGAATACCAGGCATCAGAAGTGGAGGATATGGACATAGAAGTCCAGGGTGAAGCTGAAACGAAATAGACTCCGGTTGAAGGGCATGTTGAGGACGCCTCAGAGTCTAGTTCGGATGTCGAGGATCCAGATATCTCAATTAGTAGATATGGATCGAGGTTAGTTGTAAACAGAAGGAGATCAACAAGACCGACTCTGATTGATGAAGAGACCGAAAAATCTGAGTATGAAGAAGAAGAGGAAATTCCACTCGTACCTAGGCATAGGGCGAGGCGACATAGATTTATGCAGGGAGCTCCATCTACTTCGGCTCCTCAACCTGTGTTACCGGCTGCTCCATCAACTTCAACCACCGCTCCACCAACATCCGCCTCCATTCCATCAACATCGACTACGTTCACAGATAATCAGCGGTTCACAGAGTTAAAAGGAAAAGTGGACTTCCAAACAGTCCAAATTTATCAACTTTCAACAGCTGTGATAGAGCTACAAGAGCATAATGCCAGACTTGATCAAGAAAATTCCGAGTTAAGAACAACAGTGGCTGATCAACAGTCTGAGATGAAGACGATGAAGACTCTCCTTAAACAACTATTGAAAAATTTGCAAGCTCAGGGGGAGAGTAGCTGCAAGGAAGATCAGGTGAGGAGAGAAGATGACGACGACAATGATCCAGATGCTCAAAGAGAAAGTGAGCTAGAAGATCTTTCTCGGAAGACTACTCAGTAAGCACAAATTTAGGGGGAGCCTAGTCAGTCTGGTATGGGAGAAGGAGGTGAAGGCGAAGCTTCAAAGAGTGTTGAACACGAGATGATTGAAGCCTTGATGGGTCTTTATGATGAAGATGAGTTTGGTTTTGATCAAGAAGACTTGGAAGAAGGGGAATTTATTCTAGAAGACGTAGTGGATTGGAAGTCAGATGACGAGGTTGTAGAAGATGAGGATGACAATGTTGATCAAGTAGTTATCCCAAAGCAACCTATCACTAAACAATATGTGCATAATGATCAGAATGTGATAGATCAGGATGAGCTTAATTTAACATATATGGATGAATCGAAATCTGAATTAGCTGAAAAGGAGCAAACAAGAGAAAAAATGATAAAGCTATGGTTCAGGAAGGAGGAGAAGAAGACAGAGTTGGCAGTAAAGAAGAGAATGAGACTGCCAAGTCCAGGAAATCTCTCAGGAGGAATACTAAGCTGGTTCTTCGATAGAGAACTGCAGCTTTTCTGCTCAAAAGAAGAGATGGGCTTCAGTACTTAAGGAGAACTTTGAAGGTTTTCAAGACTCTGCCCAAATGTGAAGTAAAGGAACTGGCCTGGAAAGATCTTATCAACTTTGGAGACGACCCCTACGCTGAAGTTATAGCTAAAATCATCTGGAAGGAGGGGAGGTCTGGAAAGTTTGAAAGAATAAAGCCGAGGTCAGGCAGAAGAGTTGAAGATCAGTCAAGAATAGATCCCCTCACTGGAAAGCCGTGGGCTAGGATGGTTTACAAGCAAGTACGATGTTTGAAGAAAGTGCCGATGAAGTCTATGCCACAGGGTATACTGAGCAACATGAAGTGATGGTACGTGGACAATGAGACGGCTGAAGCGGTGATGGAGGATCTGAATGAAAAAACTATTTTGAAAGTATACGATCCACTGCATCTGATCAACTTATCCAAGAATGACCTGAGAGAGCTTCATGGTCATCCGATTTTCTTTCACGAATGATGGAGATCAGAAGGCAGGAAGTTCCAAAAGGTGGTAAGAGTTTGTATAGAGCATGGATTATATGCTGGTAGTAGTATGTATAGTTCTAGTACTTAGACAAAATATATATAGTTAGAAGCTATCGTCAAGGGGAGTCTGTTAGTTCATCCTGTGTGACGATAGCAGTTTAAGTATAGACGATGTTTTGTAATAGTCAATTTGTTCGTAATTGCATATTAATACATGTTTGTTATATGTTTGATATATGTTTGACATTAAATGTATATATGTTTGAACTTGGTTGTAAATGATGTTTTGCAATAAGTTCAATCATAAGTTCAAACATAAGTTCAAACATAAGTTCAAAGATAAGTTCAAACATAAGTTCAAAGGTAAGTTCAAACATAAGTTCTAGAACAAGTTGAAAGACAAGTTCTAGAATAAATTCTTAGGCCATGGTTCGAACTTATGGTGGACAAGTTCGTGGGCTTGGGCCTTCTCGAACTTGTCCAGAGCAAGTTAGAATATGAGCCTTATAATTAAGGGTTAATCCGTTTTAATTAATAACTTTTTCAAACTTAAGCTTGAAGGCGGTTACGAAGTTGCAGAAGGTTTGTGTGTTACCTTGGAGAGAATCACATGTCGGTGCGTCCTAGTTTGCGTCTATCATCGTGTGTGTCTTCGTGTTTCGTGTGTGTGATGTATCCGTCAAACCGCTAACGAGGATTCCGCACTCGTTGGACGGCGTCGCGTCAAGATAGGATCCGTAGGTAGGTGACCTTACAACCTGAAAGGAGAGATGGGTATTTAAAGGAGTTCACGTATGTGGATGAGAATGGTATTACCAAGTCAGTCATGGCTTGGGTTCCCCGTGATAACTAACTTGTTTTCTTTCATGTGCAGGAGTTAACTACAGGTCTAAACAACAAATGGTTCGTCGACAGTGGTTGCTCTCGTCACATGACTGGGGAAAGGAGTCTACTCACAGACTTTAAGGGATGAAACAAGGGCTTTGTATCATTTGACGGGAACAAGGGAGGAAATATCACTGGAACAGGAGTGGTCACTAATGGGACAATCACACTTGATCAAGTTTACCATGTTGATAAACTTGATCACAATCTCATTAGTGTATCTCAGATCTGTGATAAGAAGCATTAAGTTATTTTTACTGAAACTGAAGCGTTAGTGCTGAAGTCGGGATTCAAAATACCTGAATAGTGGATCATGATGAAAGGCCCAAGGAAGAATGATTTATACATGATGGACATGAATGTATCAGACTCATCGATGGGAACAATTTGTCTACTATCTAAAGCTTCATAGTCTGAATCTATACTATGGCACAGACGCATGGCACACTTGAACCTAAGAAAAATGAACTACATCAGTAATAATGGTTTGGTGCAAGGTGTTCCACTGAAGAATTTTCAGTTTGATGACAAGTGTGTCCCGTGCAAGAAGGGAAAACAACATAAGAAGTCACACAAGTCAAAGACTCAGAACTCGATCGCTTCCACCTTCGATTTGCTGCATATGGATCTCTTCGGTCCAATCAACAAAAGGAGCATAGGTGGTAGTTGGTACTGTTTAGTTATTATTGATGATTACTCACGTTTCTCTTGGGTTTTCTTTTTAGGTACAAAGGACGAAACAACTGGCACGCTGATTGGGTTCTTAGACCAAGTCGAGAACTCTTATGGGACAACGGTAAAATGTATCAGGAGTGATAATGGAACAGAATTTAAGAATGCAGTAATTGGTGTATATTGCCTAACTAAAGGCATAGTGCATCAATTTAGTGCACCTTATGAGCCAAAACAAAATGGGGGTGGCAGAACGTAAAAATAGGATTTTGATTGAGGCAGCAATGACCATGCTCTTGGATTCAAAGCTTCCTACAATGTTTTGGGGGGAGGCAGTGAATACCGCCTGTCATGTTTTAAACCGGGTCCTTACTGTCAAATCACTAAACCCAAAACCTGTTATGAAGTTCTGAATAAAAGACCACCAAATTTAACTGGCTTTGAACCATTTGGGTTACCGTGTACTTTATTGAAAACAAAACATCAACCTAAGTTTGGTGAAAAGGCCGACGAAGGATACTTCCTAGGTTATGTTCCAAAATTCACAAAACAAGAGGGTTTTTAACAAAACAAATGGTACAGGTGAAATTGTGTTTAACATTGACGTAACAAGTTATACACAAGAACCCCAAACTGGTCCTGAATGGTTATTTGATTATGACTCTGTGTTTGAATCATTTAACTTACCGTTTAGTGGAAATGCAGGTACTGTGGAAAATGACTTTTCATCATTAAATCTCAACGACAAATATCAAGGTTTTCCAAGATCAAGCATTCCATCAACATATGAGACAACAACGACAGAAGATGGGTCTCCAGCAGATAATGAACCTGAATTACCTACAAATGAGAATCAGACAAGTGATTCTACCTCGGAAGATAGTGATCATGAGGTAGAAGTTACTCCGTTAGAAGTCATACCTCCAGTAGGTGAAATAGGATCGAACTTAGTAGATAATCTTCAGGTCGATGAGATTAAAACATCAAGGATAAACAAGGATAATCCAATTGAGGGTATCATAGGGAATCCAAATGCCGGTGTGAGAACTAAAAGTAGCGTCAATAATAATATAGTGTTATTATCGATGATCAACGACTCCAGGCGTTTCACACATGTTCATACTCGTGCTTCATCTCACAAGTAGAGCCAAAGAATGTGCAAATGGCACTGAAAGACACATCTTAAGTAGAAGCCATGCAAGAGGAACTGTCGCAGTTCAGAAAGTTTGAAGTATGGGAGTTAGTGCCGTTACCTCGAGGAGAAATTGCTATAGGGACCAAATGGGTCTTTAAGTGCAAACGGGATGATTGGGGTATAGTTACTCGTGATAAGGCAAGACTCGTGGTTAAGGGGTTCAACCAGGAAGAGGGAATATATTTAAATGAGGTGTTTACACCAGTGGCGAGGCTTGAGGTCATTTGTTTGTTTCTGGCTTTTGCGTGCTTCAAAGGGTTTAAGGTATATCAACTCGACGTCAAGAGTGCATTCTTGAACGGCAAGGTGAAGAAATTGGTGTATGTCGAACAACCGCCTGGGTTTACTAATCCAAAGTATCCCGACAGAGTATATCGGCATTTAATAAGGCTCTGTATGGTTTGCATCAGGCACCTAGGGCTTGGTATGAGACACTATCAACTCACCTCGTAGACAATGGGTTTGAGAGAGGGAGAATTGATAGTACACTATTCATGAAAAAGGAAAGGTGAAGAGTTTATTCTGGTAATAGTGTACGTGGACGACATCATCTCCGGGTCGTCAAACGAGCAGATGTGCAAGGATTTTGAAAAGGTTATGAAGTCGAAGTTTGAGATGAGTGCTATGGGAGAGCTGAACTTCTTTCTTGGTTTACAAGTTGAACAAAGGAAAGAAGGAATGTTTATTCATTAGACGAAGTATGAATACGACATTTTGGAGCGCTTCGGGATGGAAGGAACAAAGCTGACCGCGCATTTCAGTACTCCGATTCAAGTGAATCACAATCTCGAACTGGGTACAGATAGTGATATTGATGTGGAACCGACTTTATATCGGACCATGATCGGGTCACTTATGTATTTAACTGCTTCTAGACCTGACATAATGTTTCTTGTGTGTATTTGTGCAAGGTTTCAAGCTAATCCAAAGGAGATGCATATGAAAGCCATGAAGTGGATTCTGAGATACGTGAAGTAGAAACCGAAGTTGGGACTTTGGTATCATGCTGATGGAGATCCTGAATTGGAGGCCTACACGGATTCAGACTATGGAGGATGTAGCTTAAACCGGAAATCAACAACTGTAGGGTGTCACTTCCTTGGAGGGAGGCTCGTATCCTGGAAATGCAAGAAACAAACTTTGGTAGTCGTATCAACGTGTGAGGCCGAGTATGTAGCCACTAGTAGTTGCTGTTCACAGGTTCTGTGGATTCAACAACAATTGCGGGATTACGGTTTGACTTATACTCATACTCCCATTAGGATAGACAATCAATCAACCATTGTTATAACGAATAATCCAGTTAAACACAGTAAACTAAGCACATAGACATAAGACGTCATTTCATACGTGATTGTGCTGAAAAGATCTTGATAAAACTGGTAAAAGTTGCAACGGGAGACAATAATGCAGATCTATTCACAAAAGCATTTGATAAGTCACGCTTTGAATTGTTAGTTAAACTAAATGGCATGCGTAATCTAGAATAACTTGACCTTAGTAGATTTTTTATTTTTAGTAGTAAGTTATTAGTTTAGTTTATCAGTTTATTTTACTTAACAGTGAAAAACAAAAGAAAAAAGAGAGAAACCATAAAAATAAAAAAAAGGAGAATACATACTACAAAATGAATCTAATGCGACACTTTTGATGTAACACGTATGAAAAATGTTGCTTTTATTATAAATTTAGTTATAAAGCAACACTTTTACGATAAATGTTGCATATAATGATTTAATGCAACACTTTTTTTAAAGTGTTGCAATTTTTATTAAAAAATGTAACACTTTTTTTAAAGTGTTACAATTTTCATTAAAAAATGTAACACTTTTTAAAAGTGTTACATCTTTTATTACAAAATGCAACACTAATTTAAAGTGTTGCATTTCAAATGTAAATATGTGACACTTTTTAGAAGTGTTGTATTTTTTTTTTTTTAAAGTAAATACACATATATAAATTTTTATTGTGTTGTAATTTTTTTTGGCAGCTCATATGAAGACAGCTACAGCCTTCTTCACCGGAGAAACGTCGTCACCGGTAGAGACTGACGACGCACAGAATAGAGCTTTCTTAGGGTTTGGTAGACCGGAAGAACAGCAACATCAGGCAACACCGGCATCAACATCTCAGGGCTACTCTAAGATTCCCATGAGTGCTAAATCGGCCGAAGAACATTTGAATTTATTGGCGTCATTTGTGGCCGCATATGGAAACTGCGTTCAGGGTAAAATAAACGATCCTGCACTCTGGGATGAAGATTATGATCAGGTAGACCCTGATGACCTTGAGGAGATGGATCTCAAATGGCAACTGGCCATGGTAACCCAACGGGTTAAGCGATTCATCAAACGCACGAGAAGAAATTTTAGTATGAATAACAAAGGGATTGGCTTTGATAAGTCCAAAGTCAAATGCTACAACGGTCAAGGATTGGGAAACTTTGCCAGAGAGTGTCAGAGACCGAAGGTAGAAAATTACCAAGGGCAGAATCAGTCTCATGGTCAGTATCAGAACCAATCTCAACAGAAATATCTTCCGAGCACATCAAACAGTCAAGCAAACATAGCTGGACTGTTATCTAACGTCACATCAGACAGACAACTGGACGGTACTTACAACTGGAGCTCGCATCCAGAATCTAACGCTAGAGCCTTTATGGCTGAAGTTACTGAGAGTGGATGTGAAGGAGAAGAGCAGAGCACAAGGGACATCAATGAACAACAAAGCAGTCCGATGTGGGTGGAGAAGTCGAATGATCAGACGCTTTTGGAGTTTGCCGCTAAGATGGCCAACGTCGAATCAGATCATACAAAGGTAAGTCTGAATTTCTCTCTTTTCCATGAATTATGTGTTTTATGTCTTACTTCTAACGACAGGTTAAATCTAGTACTAGAATCACATAAAACTATATCTGCTCAAAATGAAGCATTAAAATCAGATAATGCTAGCCTGATTGACATTAAGCAAGATCTTGGGGATAAGCTTAAGGCTGATGCACAAGATGTCATAGTTCTAAAAGACAAGCTGAGTGAGCAGTGTGTTAGATTAGAACTGATGTATGAGCATGTAGAGGCTTTGACCAAAGATCTTAAGATCAAAGAAGTAGAGCTAGCTGAATCTAAGGTGAAGGTAGCAGAGGCTAATAGTAAGCTAGAAAAGTTTAGGAACTCAAGTCTTAACCTAGGGAAAGTTTTAGATGCTCAACGCCAATCTAAAAAGCCTGTAGGTCTAGGATTTCATGAGATTCCTCCACCTTTTAATGACAACTACGTGCCTCAACCTCAGGAGAAAACTGAGAAATCAGTAGACTTAGAGGAAATACCTGAACTAGTGTCTGAGCCTGTAAAGGAAAATACACCTAAGGTGACTGATACAAATGTCAAGATTAAGAAAGTCAAATTTGTGTCCTCCTCTAGTGAAACACCTGTAGGAAACCATAAAATTGATTTTAATGATCAGGAAGATGAACCAGTTACTAGATGCACAAAAAGAACCAGACACTAGTGAGACACCTAAGTCTAAGGGCACACACAAGAAGTCCATTGACAAGATGTCTTGCTTTAGATGTCATGAAAAGGGGCATGTTGCTTCTAACTGTCCGCTTAGGAAAATTGACATTACACCTAAGACAGGGAAGCCAACACAAGCTAAGCCTGCAACAAGTGTGGCGAGCACTAGTAGTTCTCAGAGTACCGAGAAATCTGTGCAGGCTGCACCAAAACAGGTTGTGAAACAATTACCGGTGAAGGTTGGACCAAAAGAAGTGATTTGGACTAATTCACCAAATCGAGTCGTTAATCCATCTAGGTCTGGACCTCAACAACAATATAGGAGCACAACACCTAGCAGAGCATACACTCCGGTTAGGTCACACACTCCTGTTAGACATCACACACCGGGTAGAGCTCAGGGATCCCAATCTGAAATGCAATATAATCGTAATTATTCAAGAGCTCCACAACAAATGCCTACTCAAAGGTAAAGAGTGAATTTACATCACTCGGCACCACAACAAACTCTAGTTCAACGACCCAAGTCACCTGAAAGGCGAGATGGGTATTTGAAAGAGTTTAAGTATGTGGACGAGAATGGTATAACCAAGTCAGTTATGGCTTGGGTTCCCCGTGATAACTAACCTATTTTCTTTCATGTGCAGGAGATAACCACAGGTCTAAACAACAAATGGTTTGTCGAAAGTGGATTCTCCAGGCACATGACAGGGGAAAAAAGTCTCCTTACAGACTTGAAGGGTGGGAATCGGGGATTTGTATCATTCGCGGGAAACAAGGGAGGAAACATCACGGGTACTGGAGTGGTCACTAATGGGACGATCAAGTTGGATCAAGTTTATCACATTGATAAACTGGTTCACAATCTCATTAGTGTATCTCAAATCTGTGACAAGAAGAATTCAGTGCTGTTCACTGACACTGAAGCGTTGGTGCTAAAACCGGGGTTCAAGATTCCTGAAGAGTGGATATTGATGCGGGCTCCAAGGAAGAATGACTTGTACATGCTTGATATGAACAAGCCGGAAACTTCGATGGGTCCAATCTGTCTGTTATCCAAAGCTTCGGAGACTGAATCGGTTTTGTGACACAGGCGCATGGCACACTTGCACCTAAGAAAAATGAACTATATAACGAGAAATGGGTTGGTGCAAGGTGTGCCTATGAAGAGTTTTCAGTTCGAGGACAAGTGTCTACCATGCAAGAAGGGCAAACAACATAAGAAGACACACAAGTCCAAGACTCAGAACTCCATCACTACCACATTCGATTTGCTGCATGTGGACCTCTTCGGACCAATCGACAAAAGGAGTATAGGTGGTAGTTGGTATTGTTTAGTTATCACTGACGATTACTCACGATTTTCTTGGGTTTTCTTTCTAGGTACAAAGGACGAGACGGCATCCAAGCTCATCGGGTTCTTAGACCAAGTGGAGAATTCCTATGGAACACGGGTTAAAAGGCTTCGTAGTGATAATGGAACTGAATTTAAAAACACTCTAATTGGTGTATATTGCCTCTCAAAGGGCATAGTGCATCAATTTAGTGCACCGTATGAGCCACAACAAAATGGGGTGGCCGAACGAAAGAACAGGACATTGATTGAGGCAGCTAGGACTTTGCTTTCGAATTCAAAGCTTCCTCCCATGTTTTGGGGGGGAGGCAGTGAATACCGCATGTCACATTTTAAACCGGGTCCTAACTGTCAACTCTTTGAACAAAACCTGTTATGAAATTTTGAATAAAAGGCCACCTAATTTAACTGGCTTCGAACCGTTTGGGGTACCATGTACTTTATTGCGAACAAAACATCAACCTAAGTTTGTTGAAAAGGCTGACGAAGGATACTTCCTAGGTTATGTGCCGAACTCACCAAACAAACGGGTTTTTAACAAAACTAATGGTACAGTAGAGATTGTGTATAACATTGAAGTCACAAGTTATACACATGAACCCCAAACAGGTCCGGAATGGATATTTGACTATGATAAATTGTTTGAGTCATTTAACATTCCTATGGATGAAAGTGCAGGTACTATCGAAAAGGACATGGCGACGTTGAATCTGAATGACGAAGGTCATACCTTTCCGAGGACTACATTTCAATCCACATCCGAGCCTACTTCAGCTGAAGATGGATCTCCAGAAGTCACTAATCCAGAAGCACCTTCTACTGAGAATCAAACTCAGCCAACAAATTCCAACTCTGAGGAAACTGTCCACGAGGAGGAAAATGTGGAATCTGAGGTTGTTCCCCCACTAGGTGAAATAGGATCTAACTTAGGAGATAATCTGAGAGTTGACGAGATAGAGACATCTAGGATCAACAAGAACCATCCTACAGAAAGCATCATAGGAAATCCTAATGAGGGTGTGAGGACTAGGAGTAGTTTAAATAACAACACTGTGTTGTTGTCGATGATAAATGACTCAAAGGCCTATCATACCTGCCTCTATTATTGTTTCATCTCGTAAGTAGAGCCGAAAATGTGCAAATGGCACTAAAGGATAACTCCTGGGTTGAAGCGATGCAGGAAGAACTCTCTCAGTTTAGGAAACTAGAAGTGTGGGAGTTAGTTCCATTACCTCGAGGGGAAATTGCAATAGGAACCAAATGGATTTTTAAGTGCAAAAGAGACGATCGGGGTATAGTCACTCGCAACAAGGCTAGGTTAGTTGTAAAGGGTTTCAACCAAGAGGAGGGAATCGGTTACAATGAGGTGTTCGCACCAGTAGCAAGGTTGGAAGCAATTAGGTTGTTTCTGGCTTTTGCTTCCTTCCAGGGCTTTAAGGTATATTAGCTAGACGTTAAAAGTGCTTTCCTCTATGGGAAAGTGAAGGAACTGGTGTATGTAGAACAGCCGCCCGGGTTTACAGATTCGAAATATCCAGACAGAGTATATCGATTAGATAGGCTCTGTATGGATTGCATCAAGCACCAAGGGCGTGGTACGAGACTTTATCCAACCATCTGTTAGAGAATGAGTTTGAAAGGGGTAGGATAGATAGTACGCTGTTCGTTAAGCGAAAGGGAGAACACTTCATCTTGGTACAAGTGTACGTCGATGATATCATCTTTGGATCATCAGACGAGCAAATGTGCATGGATTTTGAGAAGGTAATGAAGTCAAAATTCGAGATGAGTGCAATGGGTGAGTTGAATTTCTTTTTGGGGTTGCAAGTTGACTAGAAGAAGGAAAGAATGTTTATCCGTCAGACGAAGTATGTCTACGACATATTAGAACGCTTCGGGATGGAAGGGACGAAACTGACAGCCCATTTCAGCACGCCGATTCAAGTGAATCACAATCTCGGACCGGGTACTGAAAGTGATACCGATGTGGATCCGACGTTATATCGGGCCATGATTGGATCACTTATGTATTTAACTGCTTCAAGACCTGACATTATTTTTGTTGTGTGTATTTGTGCTAGGTTTCAAGCTAATCCGAAAGAGATGCACATGAAAGCTGTGAAGCGGATTCTACGATACCTCAAGTCGAAACCGAAGCTGGGACTTTGGTATCACGCGGAGGGAGATCTAGAGTTGGAGGCGTTCACGGATTCAGACTACGGAGGATGCAGCTTGACGCGCAAGTGAACAACTGGAGGTTGTCAATTCCTTGGAGGGAGACTCGTTTCCTGGCAACAACCGAGTATGTTGCTGCTGGTAGTTGCTGCTCACAGGTTCTGTGCATACAACAACAATTGCGGGATTACGGTTTGGCTTACACTCAAACTCCTATTAGGATAGATAACCAATCTACAATTGCTATAACAAATAATCCAGTTAAACACAGTAAAACAAAGCACATAGACACAAGACATCATTTTATACGTGATTGTGCTGAAAAGAACTTAATCAAGTTGGTAAAAGTGGCAACGGACGATAATAATGCTGATTTATTTACTAAAGCCTTTGATAAGTCACGGTTTGAATATTTGATTCAACTAAATGGAATGCGCAACCCAGAGTAAATTGACCTTAGTAGAATTTTTATTTCCGTTTATAGCTGTAGTCTTTCTTTCTTTTTATAGTAAGTTTGCTAAATTAGGATAGTTTCTATTTTTAGTAAGTAAGTAGGTTATATTGTTTTCTTATTATTTCTTATGAACAACAAAAAAAAAAGAGAGAGAAAACCATAAAAAATTCAAAAAAAGAGAATATCTGAAAAAGAGTTAAGTCTTAGATGCATAGGTTCAAAGTCACGAAAATTAGCACAGGCGTTACAAACTCTAAGTGTTTAGGCTTTCACACATAATGCACCTAAAAATCTAAGTGTTATACATTATTTTAGTTTGATGTGTTGGTAGGCATAATACATATAGGGAGTCTCAAGGCTAATAAAATATTCAAGAAAAAGTCAAACGTGTCACTAATTTAGATGTATGACCAATCGGTCTTAATTTTTATGTACAAGACATACAAACTTTGATTGTAAATAAGGTATGCAAACTTTCTGGGGATGTATAGCAACATCAAATACATCTTAAAATGGAAAGCATAGAAATATCATACAGAATTGAGTGTCAAAAACACGTAACTCTGTTGTACGTAAGTACAGACGTGTTGCCTCTGTTTTGATTCGGGTTAGCAAGATAGGTCGCTTTGTTGTACGTCGGTACAGACCTGTCACCGCTATCTTGCTAGCTTTAAAAATAAACCTTAAGTCAAACTAAGACACTTTGTTGTATGTAAATACAGACCTGTGTCCGATGTTTGTCTTTTAAAGAAAGTTTGCAAATACCAAAAAGTTAGAATCATTGTCTGTATGCCTTGATCGTAAAAGTATGTCTATGTCTGAGTCACGTAAGATAATTTCATGATAAATAAAAATGCCAAGGGATATTCCAAAATGTAGCATGTTTAAAGGGGTAAATACCAACAATCAGCTAGAAATGTATGTCACGCCAAACAATCAAAGGGATCAAAAATCCTAAGTGTGAAAGTTTAAATACTGAAAGTGTGTATCTGACACCGCTATCTGATTGAACCTTTCTTTGACTATGCTCGTCAAAATTATTTTGTTAAGTGTTTAGCATAGGTTGTAAATTTTAAATAATGTAGTTTAGTCTAAGTTAAATTTTTGTTCAAAATTTTAAACTTTATTTTAGTTTTATTTTACTTTAATTTTATTTTTATTTTTATTTTTATTTTTATTTTTATTTTTATTTTTATTTTTATTTTTATTTTTATTTTTACTTTTAGTTTATTTTATTTTTATTTTTACTTAGGAAAAAGGGTCAAAATTACTGAGGGTACATTCCTAGTTGAATAAAATAAACATTGCGTGAAAATCTTGTGCTTAGGGTAAAAGATTTGGCATAGTTTATTCCGTTACTCGAAAAGGTTGAAAAGGTTGAAAAAGTTGAATTTATTTCAAATATTTTCGAAATTTTCAGATAGAATTCGAGTCTAAGCCAAACTCGAATATGGCAGGGTCTCGAGTCTGTCAGTAAACTCGAGAGTGGCATTAAACTCGAATGTTGGTGGTATAAATAGGTCAACAGTGATGGTCATTAATCACCTGTTTTCGAATCTATCTCTTCGAGTTTGTCTGAGCGATTTCGAATCTATTCTCGAGTTTGCCGTTTTCAAAATACTTACTATTTGTCGAGTTTCTGTTCGTTTGGGTTCGATACTACTAGTAGATCTAGGTATAACCAAGTGTATTATACAAGATTTAGGTAGTTTTATACTCCATTTAGGCCAAAATCATTGGATTTTGAAGTTTTATTGGTAGAAAGTTTGTTTTTCAAAATTACAAACTTTGAACCGGTGAAAAGTCAAATTAACTACAAATATCATTGATTAGAACCTAGTAGGACTAATAGATGTGATTTTCTAAGTCTAACACGGTTAAAATCTTGGATTTTTGTGATAATGTTGGCCGACTCCTTCGAGTTTGTTCCTGGCAGTTTCGAGTTTGTCATTAAACTCGAATAGGCCATTAAACTCGAATGGGTCATTAAACTCGAATAGATGTTCATTCGAATCTGTTGCTCGAGTTTGACATTATATTTGAATTATTTAATTAAAATTTTAATTAAACTTGTAGAAATTCATAAGTGTTGGATTTTGTCCTTATACAAGTTCAAAATAAAACAAATTTGAATTTTAACAAGTTTATTTCTTTTTAATAATTCTCATATTTTATTTGCTTTATTGTGCAGACATGGCGGACATAATTTTTGTTCCAAAGCATAACATGGTCATTTCTCCTGACCATGCTATTCCTGAGGCGCAAGCCTTCCGCCAGATGGTGGATTTCTTGGTAGGGTCTAGAATCTCGTATGCGCTATCCCACAATATCCAGATCGTCATTCCTTATGTGCGTTAGTTCTATGACCATCTGCAAGTAGATTGTACTGTCACTCCGACAGTTTTGAGGACAAGGATTGGTGGTAATCCTTTGGTATTTTCAGCAGACATTCTACGTCAAGTGCTTCAATTAGGCACTCAAGAGCAAGAGGATGGGCCTATTGACTTCCAACTATCAATCAGGCAGGCTGCCTTTGTAAGAATGGGCTATAGTCTGGATGTTACTAAGTCATTATATATGAAAAGTGGGCTAATTGGCCAATGGCGATATCTAGCGCATGTGTTCATGGTCTGTTTTCCTGCGAAGAAAGCTGGGTTTGACTATATTGTTTCGAAGATCCAATCGGGGATGATCGCGTTAGTCTATAATCAAAAGTTCAGTTTTTCAGAGATGTTCTTCTCAGAGTTCGTTCATCAGATAACAGCTCCGGAGCGGGAAAGATTTCTGCTTTACCCTCGCTTCGTGATGATGCTAATCAGACACTTTTTGCCAAACCTGCCACAGCTTAACGATATTCAGAGCGTTGCGGTCATCGATAAGAGAATATTTGTCGATTGCTCCTCTCATCGAGGAAGGTTAGCTATCCTACTAGAGGGACCTTTGTTTGGTGCTGTAATCGACCCGAACTTTGTAGCCCCTGAAGATGCCAACTGGGCAGGAGAGGTGCAAGTTCAACAGCAACAGCCACAGCAACAAAGACAGCAACAAACACGCCCTCAACAACAGAGGAGAAGACAAAGGCCTTCCGCGAGTCAAATTCAGGCAGATAGGCCTTCTACTAGCCAAATTCAAGAGCCAGAAGAGGCTGGCCCTTCGAGTGCACCAGCCGAATCTAATCCGACATTTCAAACATTGCAAGAGATTTGGGCAGCGGGTCCGAATGCAAATGAGGAAATCACGACTGAATTAGTTGGAGAATTATTGGAGCCTCCGGAAGGAGAAGTTGACGTGTTTAGGCAAATAGATGAGTATCAACCTGAGCAAGCAGGTAATGACAAGTCATCTTCGGATACTGAATCCGAGGAAATGGAAGAAATAGAAGCTGAAGAAGAAACAGAAGATCCGTCCATCCAACTGGGGACGTATGGATCACGGTTAGTTGTAACTGATGAAGAAGTTAGGAGGAAGAGAGCTTCAGAGGAGTCAGACGACTCAGACTATGAAGAAGAGGAGGTTGCACCTCTGGTACATCGACAAAGGGCAAAACGTCATAGATTCATGCAGGGAGCTCCTTCGGCCTCTGCTTCCCAGCCAGAAATACCTCAACCTCCATCCGTTCAATCTACCATTCCACCACCACCACCACCTGTTGAACCATATATTCTATCGCCAATCATTCCAACCCCCATACAATCCATACCATCCACTTCATCCACTTTCATGGACAACCAACGGTTTTCTGAGCTGAAAAGCAAGGTCGACTTCCAACAAGTCTAAATCTTTGGTTTGACAAAGGCTCTCGGCGAAATACAGAATCATAATGCACAAATAGACATCGAGAATGCCGAGTTGAAGAAAGTTGTGGGCAAAATTGAGGAGGAAAACTTGGAGCTTAAAACCTTTGTTGCTGATCAGGAGGCCGAGATACGATCAATGCGCTCCCTTATTGAGCAATTATTGAAAAACCTAAAGGCTCATGAGGAGACTAGTTGCCGGGATCAGGAAGAGCTGCCCAGGGATGGTGATGATGACGGCAATGATCCCAGCGCGCAAAGAGATAATGAGCCAGTAGATTTTTCTGCTACTCAGCATGCTGAGGTTCAGGGGGAGCCGAGTCAATTGGAAGCTACAGGAGGAGAGGCTGGTTCCTCAAGGACTTTGGAGAGTGATATGATAGATGCGCTAAAAGATATTGAGGAAGAACTAATGGAATTTGATTTTGAAGATGAAATGGAGGAGTTGGAGGAAGGGGAATTCGTACCAGAGGAGATTGTTGATTGGAGATCCGACGATGATGTGATAGAAGACGAGGACGATAATGTCAACGAAGTGATTATCAATTCACAGCCTATCACGGAGTTATATGTGCGAGATAATCACAATGTGATTGATATAGATGAGATCAAGATCGCCTCGGTCGAAGACTCAGAACTTGAAGAAGCAGAAAAGGAGCCATCTAGGGCTGAGTGGATGAAGCTTTGGTTCTATAAAGAAGAAAAGAAGACAAAGCCAAAGATGAAGAAAAGAATGAGAATTCCGGGTGCTGGAAATCTCTCAGGAGGAATTATAAGTTGGTTCTTTGACCGGGAACTGCAGCTATTTATTTTGAAAAGGAGAGATGGTCTTCAATACTTGAGGCGAACACTGAAAGTATTCAATACACTGCCCAAGATTGAAGTGAAAGAGTTAGCCTAGAAGGAGCTGATTAATATTGGAGATGATCAGTACGCCGAAGTGATTGCAAAAATTATAAGGAAAGAAGGTCGGTCAGGCAAATTTGAACGACTCAAGCCAAGGACTGGAAAGAGGGTCGAGGATAGACCCTCATACAGGTAGGCCATGGGCCAGGACGGTATACAAACCTGTGAGATGTCTGAAGAAAGTGCCAATGAAATCGATGCCACAAGATGTTCTAGGCAACATGAAATGGTGGTATGTCGATAATGACACAGCTGAAGTAGTCATGGAAGATACACAGGACAAAGTGATTTTGCAAGTGTATGATCCTCTACACCTGATAAACCTATCAAAGGACGATCTGAAGAAGCTACATGATCAGCATATCTTCTTTCATGAAGGATGGAGATCTGAAGCCAGAAAGTTCCAAAAGGTAGTCAGAGTATGTATTGATGCATGAATATACGCAGGAAGTAGTATATATAGCTCTAGTACTTAATCAAGATGTAAATAGTTAGTTATAAGCTATCGTCAATGGGGAGTCTGTTGGTACACCCTGTGTGACGATAGTAGTCTAAGATGTGTTGGCATTTTGTCTAAGTCATATTACAAAGTATTGGGTATTAACGAGTGTTTGATATATGTGTTTATATATGTTTGATAGTTATTGATTGTATGTTTGAACTTGATGTAACGTATTACAAGAAGTTCAAACATAAAATCCAAAGATTAATTCAAATATAAGTTAAATCATATAATCAAATATAAGTTGAACATGAGAAATTCGAATTTAGTGACAAATTCGAATTTAGCATGGAAGTAAATTCGAATATACCCTATAAGGCAGATTCGAGATTGTCAAGGGGACAAACTCGAATGGGCCTTAGGCCTGATTCGAGTTTGGCCCATGACAAACTCGAATGAGCCTCTATAATTAGGGATTAACTCGAATCATTAGTAGACTTTTGCAGAATTCGTATGAGATTAAGCAAAAGGGCGATCTTGAGTTTATCAGTTTAGTGAGTGTTGTTTCGGAGAGAATCATCTCGTAGGTGCGTTCGTCGTCGTCCGTACAGCGTGTTGATAGTCTCCGTGTTCCGTGTGAGAGTTTTTTCCGTCAAGCCGTTAACGAGGATTCCGCACTCGTTGACGGTGTCGTGTCTAGATAGATCTGTAGAGTCAAGACCTTACATTTTGCGAGACAGTCAAAGAACCAATCAGATAGCGGTGTCAAACTCACTTTAAGTATTGCACTGTCACACTTAGGAATTTTTTATTCCTTTGATTGTTTGTCATGACATACATTCCAAGTTGATTGCCGGTATGTTTTTCCATTTAAACATTTCAACACTTGGGAATTTCCTTTTGCCTTTTTATTTATCAAGAAACTACCTTACGTGTCCCATACTTAGACATACTTCTATGATCAAGGCAGACACACAATGATTATGACTTTTTAGTATTTGCAAATTATCTTTAAAAGGCAAACGTCCGACACAGGTATGTATTTACATACAACAAAGTGTCTTAGTTCGTCTTAGAGTTATTCTCATTTTAGCAAGGCAGCGGTGACAGGTTGTACTCATGTACAACAAAGCGACTTATCTTGCTAGTTTAAGTCAAACAGCGGTGACAGATCTGTACTTACGTACAACCAAGTGACTTGTTTTGAGTTCCTTTTCTTTACAAAACTTTTTCTTTCTCAGTTTAAGATGTATTTTGATGAAGCTATACATCCACCAGATAAATTTGCATACCTCATTCATAGTCATTCTCTGTATGTCTATAACATAAAAATTAAGACCTTTTGGTCATACATCTAAGTTAGTTACACATATGTGTTGGGTTTCCTATACCCTTGCTAGGTTAAATTAAAACTTTGCGGAAAATTAAATAACCTAACTATGCAAGAATATAAAACCTTAAGGATCTAACCAAACAAGCTAAGCAACTAATTATTAAAATAAAGAGATGAATAAGAAAAACTAACCTTGAGAAAATTCGCAATTTTCACCACGAAGAACGATTTCACGAACAGCCTCTGAATCGAGCAACAGGCGTCTACAGCAAGATCGCCTCTAGTTGTTCACACCCAATGAACAAAACAAAAGATAATTATAACTTTTCTAAGCTCAGATCTCAGAGTCCCAAAACTTGGTATCCCTTGTGATCGTTAGAGAACTTAGAATTGAATGAGCGAGCAATGAAGCAGGCAGGGGCTGCCTATTTATAGGTTTTAGAAACCTACAAATTTTTGATCCCAAATCCATGTGGGATGGATTGGTGGCCGGCCCCCCTATTAGGGTTTAGGGGGTGCCCTGTTGACTATCAACTAATTGCAGTTTAGCCCTGTACTTCCTCAATTAATTCTACTAGCTTCCGGTTAATTTATTAACTATTAATAAATTAACAAACTAACTCATTAATCAAATATAATCAATTATTTAGTTTCTAATTAATTTATTAAACATAATAAATTAACAAACTAATTAACATTATATATTTAAGTTAATCATCTTCTCTTTACAATTCATTGCATGCACCCAAAAAGGATCCAGCCTGATAACAATATGTTTACAAATAATTGTGAATTGGACACTAATTCCAACAGTCTCCCACTTGGACAAGTTGGCAACTATTTGTCTAAACACATTCTATTACCAACCTTCCTAGCTACTCGATACAGCTGCCGAACTCTGAATCATATCAGAGCTAATCCTTTAGATAAGGGATCAACTATTCCTTCGTTCTCTGATATCGTATGAAACTAAGACATGGATTATAATCAATCTTTGGTTTCAAAATTATGTTTCTGATTTCCGATTAATATCACTATATGAGACTTATTAATTGAACACTTCAATTTTGTCTCGGTCGGGCCCGACACTCTAGAATCAACGTTTAATCATCAGAGGGCCCATAGATATCGCTTTTCCATATAGGCAAAAGGAACGAATAAACTTCGCATACACAGCGCTAGCTAACTAATAACATCGTAACTAGATACATCCGTTATAACTGGCAGTTACGCACAGCGTTTGAATGCACTAAGGTATGACGGACTAGAAAACCGCAACTTCAATGTATCTCCGTCTGAAGAATAGAGGATATTATCATCTTGGAAATACTTATGATTTGATCCATGAAGTATCTTTCCAAGTGCGAGTGCCCTATACTTAAATCTCCATTAAGTACCCATGAATGTTGCAGCAATCTCTATGCTATGTCAAACTCTTGACAATCTACTAACATTCCATGACAGTCTTTATTCAATACTAACTCCCGGTAGTACGAACGACTGAGGTATTTGAATAAAATTAGTTACTCTGGGAGTTGGTTCTAAACATGCAAAAGGAAACACAACGATAAATTAATAGAAGATGGCAGCACTTTGCAAATAAATAAATCTTCATTATTTAATAACCAAATCCATTACAATTTCAAATCATTGTTACAATGTTTCAATTTCAAAACTAACTACTAAACTTTACATTATCTCGTAATCCTATGCTAACAGCATGACTACAGTGTTTCGGTTGAGAAAGTGGCTTTGTGAACTGATCAGCTGGATTCTCCTCTGATCGCACTCTTTTCACAATCACATGTCTTCTTCAACCTTGCTACGAACAAAGTCGTACTTCCGATCAATATGCTTGGACTTTCCATGATCCTTGGGTTCTTTAGTCAACGAAACAGCACTTTCGTTGTCGCTGAATATTTCGATGGGGTCTTGAACCGTTGGGACAACTCCAAGATCTCCAATAAAATTCTTCAACCAGATGGCTTCCTTTGAGGCTTTCGAGGCCGCAATATATTCTGACTCGCAGGTAGAGTCTGCCACTGTTTCCTGCTTCGAACTCTTCCACTTCACGGCTCCCCCCGTTCAATAAGAACACCCAACCAGATTCTGACCGACAGTCATCTCTATCCGTTTGGAAACTCGCATCGCAATAACCGGTTACTTTGAGTTCATCCTGTCCACCGTAAACCAAGAACCTGTCTTTAGTATTTCTTAAATACTTAAGAATATTCTTGACCGCCGTCCAATGACCTTCACCAGGGTCTTGCTTGTGAAGACCACCCCTTACGGGGCAGTTCTCACCAGTCTAGGTCCCACATCATGCAATACGATATCAATCAAACTAAGATAGAGTAATTATAATGCGGAAAATTAAATTACAGTACAAGCTATTAAGATTTAAGTTTATTACAGATTAAGTTTTTAAATTAAACTTATAAAGGGCACAAGTCTAATCTAATTAATATCATCATATTATCAAAATAAATCTACCCAGATCACCATAATATCGTCATCCAATTAGTACCAAAATGGGGTCGCTGAGTAGAGGTCTATGAAACTTCTGTCTTGAGCGTGTAAGACCTAAGAACTAGGTCCGGCAGGTGAATTTCCTTTGCCTTTTCCTGTAAAAATGTGAAGTAGCAACCATAAGCAACGCTTAGTGAGTAAATAGATTTTCAAATTTACATGCATGTCAAGCGGATCATCAATCTAGCGTGATATGTCTTGGCTGCCGCTTCAGCCCTCATGATTGAGACATAGAAGTCATAGAGTCGGATGATGCTCAGGCCACGCTCACGCTTAAATTGTGGGGATCAGCCACGTACTGGGCTAGCTACCAGTAAATCAACGTGGCGGAACATCGGAGGTCATTACCAAGTTCATTTGAACTGGTGAAATAGCCAGGTCTAGAACAATAGACCAATCAAGGCTAATCAAGCTGAATCAATATAACAAGTCTATTCAATGATGAAGCATAAGTAGTCAAGGTCATGATAGCAGTAATCTCAAAGCAGTATCAGAAATGAATTATAAATGCAATAACATAAGAAATGATGATCAAATAGCTATCATGATCCACTGGGCAACACCCAACCATGGTGTGCACAGGTCACAATCCAGCTGATAATATAAATGTCAAATCGATCTAGCATCAACAATATGTCTCAACCGGAAATTCAAGCATGTTAAATCTGAATATCTATAACTCACAGTGTTGGGTCTTTATCAAACAGATATAAAATCTGCCACCTGAGTTATCTCAGGATTTTATCTCAATCTATTCTCTGTCAAATCAAATCTGACCCGCTTTATAAATCTTTAAATCTTTGTTCAGAATTTCACTGAACCTGTCCAAAATTTATCATATCAAATCATATTAATATCATCGTCTTTTATCTTTAAATCTTTATTTTATCTGATTCTGATAACTTGTTCGTTCATAACTCATTCTTTGTTTTATTAATATTCTCAAAAGGTCGGTACATATATATATATATATATATATATATATATATATATATATATATATATATATATATATATATATATATATATATATATATATATATATTAATTATTTTTCTAATTTATTTTATAAGTTTATTATTTTATATTCGAATTAAGGTTAATATTCGAATGTATTTATTTCAGTTCATACTAAATTGAATATATAGCATTACATTAAAATTCCATCCTCAAACATAGACACAAATTTCAAAGTCACCATTCGAATCTATTGATTACATTCGAACCATACCAACACATGCATACTTCGAATCTATTTGCTTAGACTCGAACCACACCCACCATTCGAATCTATTAGATTCGAAATATGTTATTCGAATTTAATGGTTAGATTCGAATATATTTCGAATTTAATTCCATTTCGAGTCTGTTCTAGGTATTTTCGAGTTTGTTCTATGTATTTTCGAATCTGTTCTTAACATTCTCGAATCTGTTCATATTTACAACTCTAAAACATGAATTTCTAAGGCATAAATCACAAATATGATCAATATTAAGCCTATGTTCGATTATATTATACTTATTCTAGTTAAACTCCATAAAAATAGCTTTAGATTTCATAAAACTAATAAATTCGAAAATACCGAAATATATATAAAATCGTAAAAATATAAATTCTTACCTCAAATTCGTATGAAATCACGCAGGAGATAGTAGATTCGTGTAGTATTCTCCGAGATCTTTCTAACGATATATATATATATATATCTTGATAATCGGACGATCGGTTTAGGAGATAATTTAGAGAGAAGGTAGAGAGAGTAGAGAGAGAAAGTTAGAGAGAGAGTAGAGAGAGAGAAATCTGAATTTTGAATATAATTCACGTTTATATACTTCATCTAGTTATATTTGCTAGCTAACCCACTTTCATTTTTGTATATTATATCTCTTTTATTTAATTCTCTTTAATAATTTATTAATTCATAAATATAAATTTTTATATAATTTAATTAAATATTTCATTACTTAATTAAATTATAATTCAAATAATGTAACATTATTACATTATCGGCTCAAAATATTACTGAATTTACGACTAGATCAAAAGTTAGGTTGTTACAGAATGGGCTCCACCACGCACAAACTTCGTCCCCGAAGTTAGCTATGTTCGAACAGACTTGGATAAGTAGCTTTCATAACATCTCTCGATTCCCAAGACTGATGCGAACCTTTGTGGTGTTTCCACTGGACGAGCACCATCTGTATCTCTTTATTCCGAAGCTTTTTGGTCTTCGAGTCCAGAATACGTTCTGGCTCTTCAACCACGCGAAGCTTCTCATCAATCTGCAGGTTAACATGTGGTATCTGAACTTCCCTTTCGTCAGCTAAACTCTTTCTCAGATGACTGACATGAAATACAGGATGTATTCCAGCTAAGTCAGCCGGTAGTTCAAGACGATAAGATTGATTTCCAATCTTTTCCACAATCTTGAACGGACCAATAAATCTCGGAGCTAGCTTGTTTCTTTTAATGAACCGCACCACATTCTTCATTGGGGATACTTTCAGCATCACCCAATCGTTAACTGCAAAACTGATTGATCTATGCCGATTGTCATAATATGACTTCTGCCTGCTTTGAGCTTCAAGAATATTCCTTCTAACTAGTTGAATCTTTTCATGAGTCAACTGTAGAAGGGCAGGTCCTGCTATTGGCGATTCACCTGTTTCACGCCAACAGGTGGGAGTTCTGCACTTTCTTCCGTATAAAGCTTCAAAAGGAGCCATCTTGATTGTTGAATGATAACTGTTATTGTATGAAAATTCGACCAACGGCAAGTGGTCATCCCAGTTACCACCTAAATCAAGAACGCAGGCACGAAGCATATCTTCAAGAGTAAGGATAGTACGCTCACTCTGACCATCTGCACTTGGATGATAAGCAGTACTCATAGAAATCCGAGTACCCATCCCATCTTGTAATGCTTGCCAGAATCTGGATGTGAAGCGACTATCACGATCAGATACAATAGACTTTGGCACACCGTGACGAGAAATAATTTCTGTGATGTACAATTGTGCCAATCTATCCAGAGAATAAGTTTCTTTCATTGGAATGAAATGTGCTGATTTCGTTAAACGATCAACGACTACCCAGATAGAGTCGTGCTGTCTTTTGGTCTTTGGCAGCTTCGTAATGAAGTCCATTGTTATATGCTCCCACTTCCATTCAGGAACTGGCAGTGGTTGCATATCCCCGAAGGGTTTCTGGTGTTCTGCCTTAACCATTTGACATACTTTGCAGCTTTCAACACGTTTTCCGATGTCTTTCTTCATTCCTGGCCACCAGTAGTCAGATTTCAGATCAAAATACATCTTTGAGCTACCAGGATGAACAGATAACTTGGACTGATGAGCTTCGGATAGAAGGGTGCTACGGATTGAACCATACTTAGGAACCCAGATTCGGTTTCCCTTGAGACAGTGAAGTCCCAAATGGTTCAGAGTCAGAAATTGTAGTTGCCCTTTTAGATTTTCAGAATCTATGTTCTCTTCTTTCAGCGCTTCAGTTTGAGCAATTCTGATGTCTTCAATAAGATCAGAAGAGAATATTACAGGAGTTAAGGCATAGCAGCACTTTTCTGGATACACTTTTCTACTCAATGCATCCGCGACAACATTTGCTTTGCCGGGATGATATAAGATCTCGCAATCATAATCCTTGATAAGCTCCAAGGAACGACGCTGCTTCATATTCAGATCTTTTTGAGTGAAAAGATGTTTGAGACTCTTGTGATCGGTGTAGAGCTGACACCGAGTCCCATATAGATAGTGACGCCAGATTTTCAAAGCAAAGGTAACGGCAGCCAACTCAAGATCATGAGTTGGTGCACTTTTCTCGTAGTCTTTTAATTGCCTTGAAGCATAGGCAATTACTTTTCCCCTTTGCATCAGAACACATCCTAAGCCAGTACCAGAGACATCGCTATAGACGACGAAATCATCATTACCTTCTGGCAAGGCTAGGATCGGCGCTTGAATCAACTTTTGCTTCAGCATATCGAATGCCTCTTGCTGTTTATCGGTCCAAACGAAAGGAGTATTCTTTCGTGTTAACATTGTAAGCGGCACAACAATCTTTGAGAAGTCCTTTATGAATCGCCGATAATAACCGGCCAATCCAAGGAAACTTCGGATTTCAGAGGCATTGCGAGGTGTTTGCCATTTCTGAACGGCCTCGACTTTCGAAGGATCAACGGAAATCCCTTCGCCAGAAACAACATGGCCAAGGAACTGGATCTGTCTGAGCCAGAATTCGCACTTAGAAAACTTTGCATAGAGTCTTTCTTTTCTTAATAACTCTAGCAATTGCCGCAGATGAATAGAATGATCAGCCTCCGTTTTGGAGTAAATCAGAATATCGTCTATGAACACGATAACTGATTTATCCAACATTGGTCTGCACACGCGATTCATGAGATCCATGAACGCCGCTGGTGCATTCGTTAATCCAAACGGCATTACGAGAAATTCGTAATGACCGTATCTTGTACGGAAAGCTGTCTTCGGTATATCCTCATTTCTAACTTTCAACTGATGATACCCAGAACGGAGATCTATCTTTGAGAAATAACTAGCTCCTTGTAGTTGATCAAACAGATCATCAATCCTGGGCAGAGGATATTTATTCTTTATGGTAACCTTGTTCAACTCGCGGTAGTCGATGCACATACGGAAAGTTCCGTCTTTCTTTTTAACAAATAGAACAGGTGCACCCCACGGAGAAGAACTTGGTCGGATAAACCCCTTCTCTAACAGTTCTTGCAGTTGCTTTGACATTTCCTGCATTTCTGCAGGTGCAAGTCTGTATGGAGCTTTTGCGATAGGAGCCGCACCAGGAACCAAGTCAATACTGAACTCGACTTGTCGTTCCGGTGGCACTCCGGAAATGTCATCAGGAAATACGTCTGGGAACTCACAGACGATAGGAATATCGGACAAAGATTTCTTTTCAGAGCTGGACTCAGATAGAGCATAACAAAGGTAAGAGTCGTGACCTTTAGACAAGTATTTGTGAGCCTTTTCTATAGACATGAAACAATGTGCATCTTTCCTCTTCTCGCCCTTGATCTCCAATACTCGGCCGTCTGAAGACTTGATTCTGATGACTCGCCGGTTGCAGATAATTGTAGCCTCGTTGTTCATTAGCCAATCCATGCCGATGATGACGTCAAACTCTTTCAAGGGAATCGGGATAAGGTCCAGGTTGAACACGATATTATCAACAAGCAGAGTACAATTACGGTAAACAGAATCAGCCATAACATAACTGTTACTGGCTGTCTCAATGTCAAGTACAACAGGAAGCTAGGAGGTGTTGCTAGACTCATCATAGATTGGACCATGTCTAACAAGGTCCTGTTTCGCCTCTCCGCAACTCTGTTGAGTTGTGGTGTTCTAGGAGGTGTTAACTGGGAAACTATTCCACAGCTTCTAAGATGATCGAGAAACTCGATACTAAGGTACTCTCCTCCCCTGTCGGAGCGGAGAACCTTTATCTTTCTGCCCAGTTGATTCTCTACTTCACTTTGATATCTTTTGAATGTCTCAAAAGTGTCGGACTTATGTTTAATTAAATAAACATATCCAAATCTACTATAGTCATCTATAAAGGTGACATAGTATCGATTTTCCCCTTTTGTAGCACATCGGAATGGCCCACATACATCTGTGTGGACCAAATCCAATAGTCCTTCACCTCTTTCACACGTTCCTGTGAATGGTGATTTTGTCATCTTGCCCAGTAAACAGGATTCGCATACATCATCCAATTTTGGGTCGAATGATTCCAACACTCCATCCTTTTGGAGTTGGGCGATGCGTTTCTTGTTAATGTGCCCAAGGTGACAGTGCCACAATTTGGACTTATCAATTTCGTTAGAATCAATATTAAATAATAGGTTGTTATCACACTCAACAGTTTCGTATATGCCATTATAAGGACAAGCTTTGAATATAAAAACATCATTCAAATAAACCAAAATACTTCCATTATTATTATCAAAGCTGAAATTGTATCCATCCTTATACAAGGCAAACAAAGAAATGATGTTTCGATTCATATCGGGTGAATAACAGCAATTATTTAAGCTAATCTCTACTCCTGATCTAAGCACGAGCTGGAACCTTCCGACTTTCTTCACAGGCGTGATCTTTCGATTCCCCATGATTAGGTTCAGCTCTCCATGCTTCAAGCTTCTACTTTCCCTTAGTCCCTGCCATACAGAGCAAATGTGAGTACCACATCCTGTATCAAGAACCCATGAATTAGAGATAGAAGTGTTATGGAGTTCGATCATGAACATACCTGAGGTGCTGGCCTTTTCGACTTTGCCGTCTTTAAGGTCCTTCAAATATGATGGGCAGCTTCGCTTCCAGTGCCCCTTGCCATTGCAGTAAAAGCATACTGCTTCCTTCGGATCTTTAGTAGGCACAATACCGGACTCTGTTCTCCCTTGAGACCCTTTCTTGGACTTTCCTTTTGGGGCCTTCCAGGATGACTTCCGTTTCTTTGAGGCCTTACCGACAGTAAGCACAGGGGCCACAGGGGTCTGTCTCATCTTTCTTGATGCCCTGTTCAGCGATTCGGAGCGGATTATGCAGTTCCATAATTGACGTCTCCTTCTGATTCATGTTCATCTGATAGGAGAGTACGAACTGATTATAGATGGTGGGCAGTCCAGAAAGAATGATATTGGTGGAGATGGATTGGTGGCCGGCCCCCCTATTAGGGTTTAGGGGGTGCCCTGTTGACTATCAACTAATTGGAGTTTAGCCCCTGTACTTCCTCAATTAATTCTATTAGCTTCCGGTTAATTTATTAACTATTAATAAATTAACAAACTAACCCATTAATCAAATATAATCAATTATTTAGTTTCTAATTAATTTATTAAACATAATAAATTAACAAACTAACTAACATTATATATTTATGTTAATCATCTTCTCTTTACAATTCATTGCATGCACCCAAAAAGGATCCAGCCTGATAACAATATGTTTACAAATAATTGTGACTTGGACACTAATTCCAACAATATGATATTTTCTTGATTATTTTATTAGCTTTACGTAAATTCTTCATGTCTTATGCCTACCAACATATCAGACAAGAATATGTATATCACTTAGATTTTATGATGCATTATGTGTGAAAGTTTAACACTTAGAGTTTGTTTGACTTTGCTAATTTTCGTCACTTTGAACCTATGACTCTAAAACTTATCTCAATTTTCAATATTCTCTTTTTTTTGAAATTTTATGGTTTTCTTTCTTTTTCTTTCTTTTGTTTTTCATTTTTCAGTAAAATAAACTAATAAACTAAACTAATAAGTTACTACTGAAAAGAAAGAAAAACTACTAAGGTCAAGTTACTCTGGATTACGCATGACATTTAGTTGAACTAACAATTCAAAGCGTGACCTATCAAATGCTTTTGTGAAAAGATCCGCATTATTGTCTTCCGTTGCAACTTTTACCAGTTTTATCAAGTTTTTCTCAGCACAATCACGTATAAAATGATGTCTTATGTCTATGTGCTTAGTCTTACTGTGTTTAACTGGATTATTTGTTATTGCAATAGTAGACTGATTATCTATCCTAATGGGAGTGTGAGTGTAAGTCAAACCGTAATCCCGCAATTGTTGTTGAAGCCACAGAACCTGTGAACAGTAACTACCAGCACCTACATACTCGGCCTCGCACGTTGATACAGCTACCGAAGTTTGTTTCTTGCATTGCCAGGATACGAGCCTCCCTCCAAGGAACTGACAACCTCCAGTCGTTGATTTTCGGTTCAAGCTACATCCTCCATAGTCTGAATCCGTGTATGCCTCCAATTCCGTATCTCCATCAGCATGATACCAAAGTCCCAGCTTTGGTTTCGACTTCAGGTATCTCAGAATCCGCTTCACGGCTTTCATATGCATCTCTTTTGGATTAGCTTGAAAGCTGGCACAAATACACATACCAAACATTATGTCAGGTCTAGAAGTAGTTAAATACATAAGTGACCCGATCGTCGCCCGATATAAAGTCGCATCCACATTAGTATCACTATATGTACCCGGTCCGAGATTATGATTCACTTGAATCGGAGTACTGAAATGCGCGGTCAGCTTTGTTCCTTCCATCCCGAAGCGTTCTAAAATGTCGTAGACATACTTCATCTGATGAATAAACATTCCTTCTTTCCTTTGTTCAACTTGTAAACCGAGAAAGAAGTTTAGCTCTCCCGTAGCACTCATCTCAAACTTCGACTTCATAACCTTTTCCAAATCCTTGCACATTTGCTCGTTTGACGACCCGAAGATGATTCCATGTACACTTGTACCGGAATAAAATCTTCACCTTTCCTTTTCAAGAATAGTGTACTATCAATTCTCCCTCTCTCAAACCCATTGTATAAGAGGTGAGTTGACAGTGTCTCATACCAAGCCCTAGGTGCCTGATGTTATCCATACAGAGCCTTATCAAGTCGATATACTCTGTCGGGATACTTGGGATCAGTAAACCCTGGAGGTTGCTCGACATACACCAATTCCTTCACCTTGCCGTACAAGAATGCACTCTTGACGTCGAGTTGATATACTTTAAACCCTTTAAAGGACGCGAAAGCTAGAAACAATCAAATCGCCTCAAGCCTCGACAACGGTGCAAAGACTTCGTTATAGTCTATCCCCTATTCCTGGTTGAACCCTTTTAACACAAGCCTTGCCTTGTTACCAGTAACAATGCCCCGGTCATCCCGTTTGCACTTAAAGACCCATTTGGTCCCTATAGCAACTTCTCCTCGAGGCAACGACACTAACTCCCACACTTCAAGCTTTCTGAACTATGACAGTTCCTCTTGCATAGCTTCAACCCAAGAGTTGTCTTTCAGAGCCATTTGCACATTCTTTGGCTCTACTTATGAGATGAAAGACGAGTATAAACACGTGTGAAACGCCTCAGAGTCGTTGATCATAGATAACAGAACTGTGTTATTATTCACACTACTCCTAGTTCTCACACCGGCATGTGGATTCCCTATGATACCCTCAATTGGATGACCCTTATTTATTCACGATGTTTCAATCTCATTGACCTGAAGATTATCTCCCAAATTCGTTCCTATTTCACCTGCTGAGGGTATGACTTCAGACGGGGTAACTTCTTCCTCATGATCACTATCTTCGGAGGTAGAATCACTTGTCTGATTCTCATTCGTAGGGAATTCAGGTTCATTATCTGCTGGAGGCCCATCTTCTGTCATTGTTGTCTCAGATGTTGATGGAATCATTGATCTTGGAAAACCTCTACACTCGTCGTTGAGATTCAATGATGAGAAGTCATTTTCCACAGTACCTGCCTTTCCACTAATCGGTATGTTAAATGATCCTAACACAGATTCATAATCAAATAACCATTCAGGACCAGTTTGGGGTTTATGTGAATAACTTGTTACGTCAATGTTAAAAACAATTTCAACCGTACCATTTGTTTTTCAAAAACCCTCTTGTTTGGTGAATTAGGAACATAACCTAGGAAGTATCCTTCGTCAGCCTTTTCCCCAAACTTAGGTTGATTTTTGGTTTTTAATAAAGTACACGGTACCCCAAATGGTTCAAAGCCAGTCAAATTTGGTGGTCTTTTATTCAGAATTTCATAACAGGTTTTGTTCAGTGATTTGACAGTAAGAACCCGGTTTAAAACATGACACGTGGTATTCACCGCCTCCCCCCAAAACATGGTAGGAAGCTTTAAATCCGAGAGCATGGTCCTTGCTGCCTCAATCGAAGTCATGTTCTTACGTTCTGCCACCCCATTTTTTTGTGGCTCATAAGGTGCACTAAATTGATGCACTATGCCTTTAGTTAGGCAATATACACCAATTACTACATTCTTAAACTCTGTTCCGTTATCAGTCCTGATACGTTTTACCCTTGTCGCGTATGAGTTCTCGACTTGGTCTAAGAACCTAATCAGCGTGCCTGCTATTTCGTCCTTTGTACCTAAAAAGAAAACACAAAAACAACGTGAGTAATCATCAGTAATAACTAAACAAAACCAACTACCACCTATGCTCCTTTTGTTGATTGGACCGAAGAGATCCATATGCAGCAAATCGAAGGTGGAAGCGATCGAGTTTTGAGTCTTGGACTTGTGTGACTTCTTATGTTGTTTTCCTTTCTTGCACGGGACACGCTTGTCTTCGAACTGAAAAACTCTTCAGTGGAACACCTTGCACCAGGCCATTTTTCATGATGTACTTCATCTTTCTTAGGTGCAAGTCTGCCATGCGTCTGTGCCACAGTAGAGATTCGGACTCTAAAGCTTTAGATAGTAGACAAATTGTTCCCATCAATGAGTCTGATACATTCATGTCCATCATGTAGAGATCATTCACCCTTGGGGCTCTCATCATGATCCACTCTTCAGGTATTTGAATGTCGGCTTCAGCACTAACGCCTCGTGTTCAGTAAAGATAACTGAATTCTTCTTATCAGGGATCTGAGAGACACTAATGAGATAGTGATCAAGTTTTTCAACATGGTAAACTTGATCAAGTGTGATTATCCCATTAGTGACTACTCCTATTCCAGTGATATTTCCTCCCTTATTCCCAGCAAATGATACAAAGCCCTTGTTCCCTCCCTTGAAGTTTGTTAGTAGACTCCTTTCCCCAGTCATCTGACGAGAGAAACCACTGTCGACGAACCATTTGTTGTTAAAACCTGTAGTTAACTCCTTCACATGAAAGAAAACAAGTTAGTTATCACGAGGAACCTAAGCCATGACTGACTTGGTAATACCATTCTCATCCATATACTTGAACTCCTTCAGATACGCATCTCTCCTTTCAAGTGACTTGGGTTTTTGATTGAGAACTTGTTGTGGTGCTGAGTAATTAACATTCACTCTTGGTCTTTGGGCTGTCATTTGCGGTTGAGCCCTAGAATAGTTTCTATTATAGTGCATTTCCTGGTTATATCTATAGGCTCTACCTGGTGTCTGTTGTCTATTAGCGGTATGTGACCTAACTGGAGTGTAAGTCCTCCTAGGTGTTGTACTCTTATAGCCTTGTTGTGGTCCTGACCTGGATTAACTAGGGACTCTATTTGGAGAATTAGTCCTATCACTTCATTCTGTCTGACCGACACCGGTATTTGTTTAGCAGCTACCCTAGGTGTTGCATTCAAGTTTTTCTCTGTATGTTGAGAACTACTTGTACTTGCAATATTAGGTACTGGCTTTAAGGTTGGTTGGTCTGGCTTCCCTACAGTAGGTCTAGACTCTGGTTTGGAAGGTGCAGACTCTACTTTCTTATAAGGACAGCTAGACGCAACGTGTCCTTTCTCATGACATCTAAAGCATGACATCTTATCAATCGGCTTCTTATAAGTACCCTTTGATTTAGGTGTCTCACTAGTGTCATGTTCTTTCGATTCAACTATAGTATTTACACCCCCTTGCTGATTATCACTTTTATTTTTGGCTTCTCCTTGTTTAGTGTCACTAGTAGACTGCACAAACTTGACTTTCTTAATCTTAGGGGTTGTGGTAGACACCTTAGTTGAATTATCATTTTCAGGTTCAGATACAGTTGCTACCTCTGATTCAACTGGTTTAGTGGTTTTATCCTAAGGTTGAGGCATATAGTTGTTGTTGAACGGGGGAGGACTCTCCTTATAACCTGGGCCTACTGGTTTCTTAGACTGCCTTTGAGCTTCTAAGATTTTTCCTTGATTTAGGGATGAGTTCCTAAACTTTTCAAGCTTGCTATTGGCCTCTGCAACCTTAACTCTAGATTCAGCTAGCTCTACATATTTAAGAGTGAGTTCTTTGGTTAAAGATTTGACATGCTCATACATGGGTTCTAACCTGACACATTGTTCACTTAACTTGTCTTCTAGAACTATCACATCATGAGCATCTGCTTTCATCTTCTTCCTTAAATCCTCCTTAATATCTAGAAGACTAGCATTATCAGATTTTAATGATTGGACCTGAGCTGTTAAGGTGTTATATGTCTCTAGTACTAGATTAAATATATCTTTTAAAGTAGCAATTAAAACACATAAATCATGAAATGTAGAGAAGTTTAGAGTTACCTTTTTGCGTTCCGATTCCACATTGGCCATTTGAGCTACAAACTCCAGAATGGTTTGCTTCTCTGACTTTTCCACCAACAAAGGACTTGATTCTGACTATTGGGTGTCCTCTGTTTCTTCTTCAGCTCTGTCCCCCCCCCCCCCCCGGTCTCAGTTACTTCAGCCATAAAGGCTTTGGCATTCGACTCCGGATGAGTGCTCCAATCATATGTGCCATCTAGCTGTCTGTTGGATGACACGTTTGTTAACAGACCAGCTATGGCTGCCTGATTCCCAGAACCACTAGATTGTTGTCTTCCTTGGTTCTGATTCTGATAATTTTCAACCTTTAGTCATTGACATTCTCTGGCAAAGTGTCCCAATCCTTGACAATTGTAGCACTTTACTTTTGACTTGTCAAAACCAACGTTATTGCTTACACTCAAATTCCTTCCCGTCCTCTACATAAATCTCTTGACCCTTTATGTCACCATGGCCGGTTGCCATTGTAGGTCCATCTGTTCCAAGTCATCGGGATCTACCTGATCGTAGTCCTCTTCCCACAGAGCTGGATCGTTTATTTTACCTTGAACGCGATTGTCGTAAGCTGCGACAAACGAAGCTAGAAGATTTAGATGATCTTCAGCTAATTTATCACTCATAGGCATCTTAGTATAGCCATGAGAAGTAGACGCTGAGTGTTGTGGCTTTTCTTCCGGTTTGGAAAACCCTAAGAATGCCCTATTACTAGAATCCTCTGACTCAACTGGTATAGGCTCTTCTCCCGAGAAAAATGTTGTGGCCCCCGACTTCAATTCACTAGAGGTTGACGGCTTTCATTTCCCAAAGTACATTTCTGGATCTTGTACTTGATCAAACTCACGTTCCTTCTTCTGCAACTTAAAGTTGTAGGCCCTTAGCATTCCACTGACCTCTTCCAGAGTGAGCATCTCGAATTTGTCTTCGTCATGCTTTATTAGCGCCGTGTACACTTAGCAGCTAAAGCATCCAGAAGTTTTTCAATCTTTTCAGTTTCTTGATATTCAACATTGTGATTATCAAGTTCAGTCAGTAGATGATAGAATCTAGTAATCGTCTCATCTAGCATCTCATTCTTCAGTGCTTTGAAGATAGCAAACTGTTGCTTCAGCAATTCTGTTCTCCCTTTACGTACCCTGGGATTTCCCTCACACCGTTTCTCTAGAGCATCCTAATGCTCTTTAGAAGTCCTGTGATTTCTTAGTGTGTGTAAGATCTCCTGAGGTAGTGCGATTCTAATAGACGAGGAAGCTTGGTTTTCGGCCTCATAAATCTTCTTATCCTCGTCTTTCATGTTCTGATATGGCAAGACTTTTAGTCGGCCTTCAAGCTCTTGCGTAGGGGGGATGTATCCCTCGTCAATGCATATCCACATACGCATGTTGTTAAATCAAGCAAAGTCAGCAAACCTATCCTTCCACCAGTAGTAATCTTCCAATTTCATTAGTTTGGGTGGAGAATTTGCATTGCCAACCTCATGGTCCATTTCTAGAAATTTGTGCAAACTCGACATTCCTTAAAAACTTTTTGTTTTCAAACTTAAATTATTTAATCTCAAAATGAATTTAAAATAAATCATTCGAACTTATCTAAGTTCGAATAATTTTAAATTTAAATTTGTTTTGTAAATTAAATTCGAAATGTTTTAAGTTCGAGCTCAACAAGTTCGAAAGTATGCAAGTTCGAGAAACCCTAGATGTTTTGACAAATTCGAACCAAATCAAGTTCGAGAAACCCAACGAACTTCTGACAAGTTCGAATCAGCACAAATTCGAATCCCAACTAAGTTTGAATTCCTGCAAGGTTGAAACCTCTGACAACTACGAAACCCAGTTAAATTCAAAAAAACCATAGAACAACTTCGTGAGGAGCGTATTCTGACAAGTTCGAATAACCCTAATACACCCCTTAAGTTCGAGCGCCGCAAGTTCGAGAAACGGACAAAAATTCGATGTTTTCAAGATTTCAGATTAAACCAATGTTTTTAATATTAAAAACACTGATTTCGACCAAAAAAGTGAACTAATATGAATTTTTCCCAGTAGCCTTGCTTGTAGAACTCTGAAAACTTCGAAAACGGTGATTTATCCGGTAAAAATGTCAAGAAACCAAGAATGTTCGTCAAAACACGAAGAACATGAAGAACACTCGTATGGCTCTGATACCACTTGTAAGGTCACCTGTGTCACAGATCTAATCTTGACGCGACGCCGTCCAACTGCGAAATCCTCGTTAGTGGCTTAACGGATCGACCACGCACGGAAACCGAAGACTAACACAATGATAGCCGATACGACGAACGACCCGACATTGTATATTTCTCCTAAACACTCTCAGAAATTGGTTCTAGCTAGTACGTGCACGAATACCAGCTCTGAAAACTAATTTCGCAAAAGTCCTTCAATAAAACATATTAACTCATAATTGTAGAGATTAAGTTCGAACTTAATAGATTAAGTTCGTTTAGGCCCAAGCCCACGAACTTGGCCAATACACTACGAACTTAGCTTCACTAAGTTCGTCTGGGTATGGATAAGTTCGAAACCTAGCCTTTGAACTTATTCTAGAACTTATTCTAGAACTTATCTTTGAACTTATCTTTGAACTTATCATGCAAATGTAAACATCATACACAATCATGATCAAACATATATGACTCGTATTAATAAAGCCTTATCTATTACTTTTGACTATCTATTACATCTCTAGACTGCTATCGTCACACAGGGTGTACCAACAGATGAAGTTGATTTTCTAAGTCACTGTTAATGACTAGAAGTTATCAACATCCTCATTTCGCAACTCAATGTCGTTTTTCAGAATTAAATTTTTCTTTCTTTCCGATTCAACTGAGTTTAAGGACATGTCCCACTCTTTTTGAATTTCAGGATTCCGTTTTTCTAACAGCAAAGTTGGAACATATGTATACGTTTTCTTCAATTCAGAATTCAGACTTTCTTTTGAATATGTTTCCATAGTTGTGTCTGAAAACGAAATTTCTTTGATATTTGAATAATCAAGATTCAGTTGTAATTTGTCATACCGTTTCCTATTTAATTCTTCTAGTTTCTCAACTTCATCGGATGATTTTATGATTCGATGCATATATTTCATATTGTAAATTATTGGTGCTTGGCTTATTGCATTTTTCAAACACCCGAATTTTCAATTCCAAGACCCATCTTTGAATTATAAAATTCTATATCTTTTGGTTGATTCAGATGGATTGTTTGATCAGTGTGTGCTCTCTTTAACAATTTATCCTCTAGATCTTTGATTTTTTGGTAAAGATTAACACGTTCTAGAAATATAAAATTACATTTTGTAAGGTTGCTTACATGCTCACGTTCTAATTTTTCTGATTTCTCCTTCAAATCAAACAACAGAGTGGATAAAGTAGATTCAGAAAGTTTTAAAGATTCAATTTTAGGCTCCATGACTCTAATTGTTGATTTTAGAGTTGCTTTTTCGTTTGTCATGACTAAAACTACATTAAAGTTAACTGAATTCTTTTCCTCAGCAATCTTAATTTTCTCATGCAATTCAGACAGTTCAGTCGAGTGTTTATCATAGATGGATTTTAAGTTAACTGAATTCGATGTTGCTTTAGAGATGCAGGAACGAACATCTTTACTCTCAACCTCCTCTACAGTCATCTCCGCTTCTGAGTCATCCACCATGAAACACAAATTTCCAACATCTACATTTGCCTCCTCTTCGACCAAAGCCATCAAACTAATAGACCCAACATCAATATCATCATCTTCAGAACTTGTAACATCAGTAATGCATAAAGATAAGGTTTCATCCATTAATGCAAATGGGCTTGATTCTCTTACTCCTCTTCTGAATCAATCAACACAAGCCAATGATCATCTTCAGCTAACAATCATTTCCCAAACTCTTACTGTTTAGCTAGTAGAAGCTTGATCTTGTAATACTATGAAGTTTTAACAACCTTTCTACAGTGCTTGGAAAAATGTCTAGGTTTGCAACATTTGAAACAAGTCTTTTTCTCCTCAGAATTCTTCTTATCCCCATCCTTGTGACTTGATTCACCTTTTTTGAATCGGGTTGGATCATATTTATCCTTCCTTGATCCTCAAGAGTATCTTAGTCTGTTGTTTGTGGCAGGCTTAAAAAATTTCTTGTGTTGATCGTAATCTTGGACAAAAGAACCATTCCATTCTTGAAATTATCCTCATCAGAATCTGGGTCATCACTGGATTCAGATTCATTCAACAATTCCAGCCTCTTGTTTTGTTTCATCAGTTTTTTGTTAGCAATTAATGCTAATGGATCCATAGCTTTTTCATTCATCTGAACAAAAGTTCGAAATTGAACTTTATCTTGCTTTGGACACTTCATCTTGACTTAGATTCAGACACTCAACATCATATGGAAGTCCATCTCTTCCAAATTCCTGTTTTGAGTTATATTGGACAAATAAGACTTCGACTCCTCTCCTAGGTTCATCCGAAACTTCAAATTTATCTCCAGCTTCCCTTTCTTTACATTGTTCTTATTCAACTCATTTGGAATGTTCTAGAGTCTTATATATGTGTCAGCTAGTAGCTCATTCTCTTTTGCTTTGAATCCTTCATAACTCTGAAGTAACCCAATGACTTTCATCCTTTTGCCCCGCTCAATAAACTGCATGAGTTTAGCAATGTTCTCCCATATCATCTTAGCTTTTTTGCAAAATATCTATGCTTGTATATATCTCATTTATGAGAGCTTGCATTAAAAATGAGTGAGCAGCTTCATCAGCTTCATATCTGAGTTTTTCATCAGGTGTATAGGCAAATTTGGGTTTCAGACGTGTTGCATCTAGAATTGGTTGATTGGAGGTTGGAACAACTTCCACAGTTTCACATGCTTTCAATGGACCTTCTTTAATGGACAATATAATGTTTTTCTCAATTGGTTGTCTATTAATGAACATTTGAAATCGATCCTTCCACTGAAAATACTCTCCTCTGAACAATACAGGTGCCTTTGCATCAGATCCGATTGCCATTGCTTCACACGACATGATTGCAATCTTGTAATATGTATTGTGAATCTCAAGATCTGCACAACAAGAATTGGAGTAGATCAAACAAAAATTCAACACAAGTTAAGAATTTACAAGGTTTGTAAAATTTCTACACTTAAGACTTCGATTCAAATTGACTTGAGCTTTATTGGTATAGACTCGAGTTCGAGTTGGAACAATTCGAGTTCGACTTTGAATGATGTGAGTTCGAGTCTGAATAAAGATTATATTTCCAAGTCAAAAATCAATGATGGACTCGAGATAATCTTTTTGTCGATTATGAAGTCGAGGTGAATGGACTCGAGGTCTATTCTATTGGACTCGAGGTCGAAATCGAATAACCCGAGTTCGAGTCAAGATTCAGGGCAAATCTAAACCAAAAATCAGATAATTAATGCTTGTGTGGAACTCGAGTTGACTCACACTTAACTACAATTCGAGTTGAATAAACTCTAGTTCGAGTCTCGTTTACATGAGTTCGTGTGTTGTTAACTCAAGTTCAAATTGTTAAATGAATGGAATGACTCGAGACAATTCAGAAACTTAAAACTTGGTCAACAGTTCGAGTTTTCAACACAATGGTACCCGAATTAGAGTTGTACGTAACTCGAGTTTGAGTTTGACTCACTCGAAGCTTTGAGTAACTAACACAAATTCGAATCTAACTACTCAAAATCTAGACTTTATGATATTTTCACAAATCTAGGGTTTCTTACGAAGTCAAGAACATCATCATTGTTTAACAGTACTTGTATATATAATATTATCAACTTTTTCACAAAAAATTGCTCAAAACTAAGCCAAATTCATCCAAACTTGATTTAACAGTCTCGTAATTATAATTCAGATGAATTCCAACACTTTTTAAGCCAATTAATCTACAAAAATAAATGAAAATTAAGATTTGCAGAAACTTTTCTCGAACCCACAACTTTTTAGAAAAAATCAAATTACTCAAAAGCGATTAGGAATTTGTAACTGAAAATTCCAAGATTGTTTTATTGTACTAATCCGAATCCTCGTCTATATTCTTCAATCCTCAAACACTTTCTGAAAGAAATTCAGATCAAATCAGAAAATAAATAAACCTTGAAACTTTTCAGAAACTTTACAAAAAAATTCCAAATCTTGTTGTTCTGTTTCTGGTACCAATTGTCAATCCCTATTGAAAAAAAACTAGAATCAAATCACAATCAGATCATGAACATCAATAATCATAGAGGGTAAATCAATATCAAAAAGCAAAGTCTAAAAACCCTCTGATTTTATTACCTGCAAGAATGAATAACTAGACATCTAATTTGACTATTTATAGTCCAAAATACAACTTTTGGAAATTTACAAATCAGCCCTAAAACTTTACAAAATTTAAATCTTAATAGATCTGGATATCACCAGTTGAACGTCGGGGAAGAGGATGTGCCCAAGACAGCCTTTAGAACACGCTATGGACACTACGAATTCGTAGTCATGCCATTCGGATTGACTAACGCACCCGCAGCCTTTATGGATCTGATGAACAGAGTGTTTAGAGCTATGTAGGATTGATTCGTGATTGTGTTCATAGACGACATATTGATCTACTCGAGGTATGCTGAGGAGCATGAGCAACAGTTTAGGGAGGTCCTAGGTGTGCTGAAGAGAGAGAGAGAGAGACAGAGAGAGAGAGAGATTATATGCGAAATTTTCCAAGTGTGATTTTCGCTTCAAGAGGTGCAATTCTTGGACACGTTGTTGGTAGTGAGTGAATGAAAGTGGATACATTGAAGATCGAGGTTGTGATGAGCTGGGAGCAGCCTACGACTGTGTCATAGATACGTAGCTTTCTACGATTAGTAGGCTACTACCGCCATTTTATTCAGGATTTTTCACAGATTACCATGTCGTTGATGAGATTAACACGACAGGGCATACCATTCGAGTGGAATGAGGAGTAGGAGATTGCGTTTACCAAGTTGAGGGCTCATTTGGGTCAGACGCCAGTGTTGGTATTACCCGAGGGTACGAATGACTTTGTAGTGTATTGTGATGCGTCTAGTACAAGGCTAGGATGTGTATTGATGCAGCAGGGCAAGGTGATTGCCTACAGTTCGAGACAACTAAAGACTTATGATGAGATTCATACAGTGCACGATCTAGAGTTGGATGCCATCATCTTCGCATTAAAGATATGGAGACATTACTTGTATGGGTTATGGTTTATTGTGTATATTGAGCATAAGAGCCTTCAATATCTATTTAATCAGAAGGATTTGAATATGCGACAGCAGCGCAGTCTCGAGCTTCTGTAAGATTATGACTGTGAAGTACAATATCACCCTAAGAAGGCGAACGTTGTAGCTGACGCCTTGAGTAGTAAGGCATGTGCCCAGATGATTATTTCCCGAGCTCTAAGGCTCAAGATTACTTCTACGTTAATCGATAGTCTGAGATTGGCATAGCAGAAGGGTCTTTAGGAGCAGAATGTGAAAAGAGAGAGATTAGTGGGGGTAGACAAAGGCATTGGTCAAAGATGACAGGGGCTTATACATGTTGAGAGACAGAGTCTATGTTCCTAGAGTTGGGAAATTGCGACAGTTGATTCTCGATGATCCACATAAATCAAGACTGTCTATTCATCCATGGAGCACCAAGATGCACAGAGATCTTAGAGAGTTTTACTGGTGGTCGGGTATAAAAAGAGATGTGAGCCGATATGTCGAGCAGTGTATGACTTGTTTGAGAGTCAAGCGTGAGCATAAGAAGCCACACGGCCATCCACAACCACTAGAGATCCCCAAGTGGGAGTGGTACCACATCACGATTGATTTTATCATTAGACGTACATGCATGGTTCGCGAGAATGACATGATCTGGGTTATAGTGGATAGAGTTACAAAGCTGCACACTTTCTTGCTGTTTGGGGTACGATTACGATGGATCAGCTATCACGATTGTACATTAATGAGATAGTGTCGAGACATAGGATTCTGAATTCAATTACTTATGATGGTGACACTCGGTTATTTTGGCAGAGCTTCCAGAGAGAGCTAGGTACACAGGTACATCTAAGCACAACATAGAGGCCTAAGACAGACTGGTAGATGGAGCGTACAAATTATACATTTTAGGATATGCTAGAGCATGTGCTATTGATTTCAGTGGGAGTTGGAATGTGCATCTCCCATTAGTTCAGTTTGCGTATAAGAGTAGCTACCATGCCATCATTAAGATGGCCATGTTTGAGGCATTATATGGCCGCAAGTGTTTAACCCTAGTGTGTTGGGGTGAGGTTTGTGAGAGACCGATAAGTGGACCCAAGCTACTACAAGAGACTTGGGAGCATATGCGAGTATCTCAGAGCTGTCAGAACTGTTATGCTGACCGTTGTACCTCAAATCTTGACTTTAGTGTGGTGATATGGTGCTACTGAAGGTGTCACCATGGAAGGGGGTAATCAGATTCATACAACGGAGCAAATTGAGCCTGAGGTATATTGGTCCATTTGAGATAGAGGGCAAGGTAAGAGATTAGGCCTACAACAGGCTGAGATTGCCGCCAGAGTTGGCTGGTGTGCACAACACATTCTATGTGAGTCACTTGAGAAAGTGTTTAGCGAAAGATGATCAGTATGTGCCTCTATCAAATATATCAGTGGATGATCAGTTAAGATACGCTGAACAGCCTAAGATGATCACCGATTATTAAGTGAATAAGTTGCACATTAAAGAGATATCATTGGTACGCGTTCAGTAGAGACGCCATAAGGATACCAGCGCGACTTGGGAACCTGAAAATAAGATGCGTAGTCGCTATCCTCACCTGTTCCAGATTCAGAGATATATTCTGGGATGGAATCTTTGTAAGGGGGGAGGATTTGTAACAGCCCAACTTCCCATTCACTAATTATAAAATGATTATTGAGTTGGGCCATTTATGTCTGTTTAGTGGACTATAAGTGTCGGGACTGATATTACGTGGCTTCTAGATATAACTTTGGTTGATTTAATAATAATTATGGACTCACGAGATCAAACGGGATTTATTGATATTAATTTTGAAATATCGACAATGGGTCGGGTATCGGTGTCGAACCCGTGAAATATTGATGTAAGTGTATCACACATTTCATTCCTTCCTTAACTTAATTTCAAAACTTAACAAGAGTATTGTGTGTGTGTGTGTGTGTGTGTGTGTGTGTGTGTTTGCTGCTTCTGGAAGTTAGAGTACAAAGCCATAGATCAGGAGGAAATTAATTGAAAATCAACTTCATCACCTCCCTTTGTGCTCTTCAATTGACAAGGTAATTGGAGACTGATGTGGTATGTTATATGTTGTGAAAATGTGAGAATTGGTTGGAATAAATATTAGAAGTGTTTTGATCTTCTAAATCCAAATTACATGGTTTTTGGAATAAAGTTGGGGATTGAATTTCCTCAGGACAGAACTGAAACAAAAGCAGGGGGCCTGGAACCCGTTGTGATTGTGGTCGTGAATGGGTTGAGCGCGTTCGTGATGGGGTTCGAGACGGTGCCGGGTCGGGGACGAGCTAGGGTTCATGGCAATGCGGGCAGCACGACCGCGCTGGGTCGATTGCGGCCGCGATCAGCTATTTTGGGCCAGATTGGGCTTTTGGGCCGTGGGGCCTATTTGGGGTGAATATGTTATGGTAAAGATTATGGGGTATCCAGGTATGGTTTGTTGAGTTTGGATTAATTGTGAAGATTCGTTGTGTATACAGGGACTGTTAGCGATCGAGACGAGACAGATGTGGGTTAGCGGGACTAGTTAGAGTTAGCAACTACGCATATGGTGTGTACACGAGTTATTTTAAAGGGCCTACTTTTATTGAGTCAATGTATGTCCATATACTATCTGTGTTTATATTATGGGCACTGCGAGCTGCCCCTCAGGTTTGATCTTACCTTTCTTTATTATATGATACATAAGTATGTATAGTGAGTTGTGAATGAGATCCATTATAGAGATGATCGAGATGGGTTATCAAGGGAGCTGAGTAGCTCTGTTTAACCCTTTGTAGGGTTCCCATATATGTATGTGCTTATGATATTGCCAAGTCGCTTCCGAGCTTATTTATTCCTGGTAGCCTCCACGGGTGTGGCTTGGCTACGGGGCAGGGGTTTCCCCCACTGGAGATGGGTATCTCTGTGTGTTATTGGATCTCAAGTACCTTCGGGAAGGGGTTAGTGTGCCTCTAAGTAGAGGTTAGTGCGACATCAGTTATGCCAGAGAGTGTAGAGTTACTACGAGTGGCATGCTTAACATGTGTTATTTGATTATGTTATTAATTGTAGAGTCTAAAACCTTGTGTACTCACGAGCTGTGAAAGCTTACGTATTTGAGTCTAAACATGTGTGTCAGGGGTACAGAAGATTGGGCCGCCAGCGCCTAAGCAGAAGTAGGCGCTTCGAACTTGCTGCTGAGGGTTTTTGCAAACTGCTGACTATTCGTTGTTACTGTTACTGTATTCCAGGGACTTGATAGATTTGGGTTTTTGGGGTTTGTACTGGTGGGGTTATCAGCTAAACAGCGTTGTTTATATTGTGTTAAAGTTTTTAATTAATGGTGTTTATGTAAAACTTTAACATGTGTAATAGATATTATATGTGTTATGCTCACCTGTGTATTGTAAATAATAACGTGGAATTTAGTCAGGTTTGGAGGGTATTACATTATCGAAGAAACATACTGAAACCGTGAATGTCATTCAAGAATGGCGATGGATTTAGTTTAGGAATTGATTTAATTAGATATGGAAGGATGCTGATAATAAGGAGTTTGTTTTTGCTTTTAAATAATTAATATTTAATTAATTTATAATTATGTATACTCATATACCGTTCTGTCTTTTTAGACAAACAAGAGAGGACTTCAAGACTCCATGAAACCCAACCCTATATATATATATATATATATATATATATATATATATATATATATATATATATAGGGTTGGGATCATTGCAGAACCTTAATTTAGTGCAGAACCATAGAACCAATCTAAACCATTAGATTATAATATAATACTAGGGATAAGATGGTAATTATACAATTAACATTGAATTAATAGCAGCCTACCAAGTTTGACTGTCCACTTTGACTTTTTTTTTACTCTTTTAATATATAATGGACATGTAGTGTTGCATCGACGTTAAATATACGATATCAAAGTGTTCATTCGACATCGAATGGTCGTATGGGTAAAAAAATTTACGAAAAATAAACACGTAAATTTTTCAAAAAAATATATTCATGACCGTTCTCGTTAAATCCACCAACCTTGACTACTAATTTTGACTATTATTTATCTCTGTTAATAATGAACGTATATGCAGTGTTGCATCGACGTTAAATATACGGTATCAAAGTGTTCATTCGATATCGAATGATCTCATGATCTCACCATGATATATTGCATCGTGGTCTGGGTAAAAAAAATTTTACGAAAAATAAAAAAATATATATCATAACCGTTCTCGTTAAATCCACCAACTTTGACTACTAATTGTGACTATTATTTTGGCTCTGTTAGTAATGAACGTATATGCAATGTTGCATTGACGTTAAATATACGATATCAAAGTGTTCATTCGATATCGAATGATCTCATGATCTCACCATGATATATTGCATCGTGTTCTGGGTAAAAAAATTTTTACGAAAAATAAAAAATATATATCATAACCGTTCTCGTTAAATCCACCAACTTTGACTACTAATTGTGACTATTATTTTAGCTCTGTTAATAATGAGCGTATATGCAGTGTTGCATTGACGTTAAATATACGATATCAAAGTGTTCATTCGATATCGAATGATCTCATTATCTCACCATGATATATTGCATCGTGGTCTGGGTAATTTTTTTTTTTTACGAAAAATAAACACGTAAAATTTTTTCGAAAAAAATATATCATGACCGGTCTCGTTTTAAAGAGTATAAAATTCTCGTTTTTATGGTATAATTTTTTTGATTTAAAAATTAGTAATATTAATGTTATTTTAATTTAAAGAAAAAAGATATTTATTTTTGCTAATGTCAATATTTTTGCTATTTCCAATCTTTTCCTTTTTTACCCCTCCAAGAATTAAAATATCACTATTACCAATCTTTTTTTCACTAATTCCAAACTTAACTCTTTTAATCAAGACCATTAGATTATTCTAATCTATGGACGATATTGGTTCTACAGTTCTACACTAAATTTAGGTTCTGCAATTATCTCATCTATATATATATATATATATATATATATATATATATATATATATATATATATATATATATATATATATATATATATATATATATATATAAATTATATTCATATTTAGTGTCATAGGTCACTATAGGTCACACATACGTGCACCACCAAACCATTTCATACTTAATAGATGATTACGTTGATCGAAACTCCAGGGACAAATTAGTAATATTTAATATTATGAACGGAAAATGTTTATAGGATAATTATAAATGTTATTAGATAATATTTATAATTTTCTTTTATAGATATATGCAAATAAACTAGTAGATAATTATTTGATTTATTTATTTAGTTAATATTAGTAATTATCTATAATCTATAACAAAGGGGTTATAAATAGGGGTTAAGTGGTAAACCCTTAGGAGGTTTTTTTAGTAGAAAAAATTCACCTCCCTTAGGAGGTTTTTTCAGTTCTCTCTCGGCCGAAGCTTGCAACCCACGCCCAGGTTTGTTTTTCGATCGTATCGTTGGGATATCTAGTGTGGCGGTTCAACGGTGAAGCGTGTGTGGAACACCTAAAGATTTTTCGTGCCTTAAACTCATTGCAATGGCAAAATCTGGTATGATTTCTAAACACCCCTATGGTTGATTATGTTTTATGTTTATACGAGACGGTTCGTGATGGTTTAAACGTTTTATTATTCCGTCGCGCTAAAAATTTGTGAAAATTGTGGTTAAACCCTTCAGTGGTATCAAAGCCAATTGGTAGTCGGATGAAACTAATTAATGATTCATTGGTTTTTGATTATAAATTCATGCATTGTTGTTGTTAAAATTAAGCTTCGGTTTTGAGATAAATCGCGATCCAGTGTTGCTTGGCTTTGGAGATTATTCTCGACCGAATGCAACGTTGGTACGTTTTTTTCATAACTTAAACGATTGTTTTAAGAATTAACTAAAAGTTGGAATTTGTTGTGATATTGTTAATATAATGAATAATTTTTTAATGATATTAAATTTAAATAAAAAAAGTTTGTTTCGGTTTTTTGTTTGGGTCTTGAATCCGAACCAACAAAAAAGGAAAATCATGTTTTTTAATTTTAATTTTTATAATTACAGGATTCCGATAATGTGATTCAAATTTGTTATTAAATTTAAATCTAATTAAAGTTGTTGATTGAAGTTTATCATTAATTTTTTGAATCCATCCAACATATCATAATAGGTTTTTGTTAGTTTAAAGTTTGTAAAATTAACATTATCTTTGTTAGTTAAATTAATAAAGAGTTATAAACTGGATAATATTAATACAGAAAGAGTTTAATTAATATTGAAAATAATTATTAATTTTTAAAGGTTGTTTACACTATTATTTCTCTTTCGAATTGAATTAATAAAGTTAGGTATTAATTTAGTTTGTCAATATTATATAAAGGAGGTTATTTTTATTTAGATAATTGATAAAGGTTTATTAATCGAACTAATTAAATAATAAAGTAGTTATTAGTTTAATTTAATCAATTAATAAATGGATTTATTAATTATCAAATTATAAAGTCAACTTCTCGGTTATTGAGATAAGGGTGTCTATGATAGTCACATTCTGGCCGCGTTGTTGGGTTTTCCGAAAGGTTATAAACTAAAAGGATCCTGCCCTCCCGACTAACCTGACTGACCATTGTTTTGACAAAACTTTAGTTACATTTATAGTTATAGTAATTAATAAAACTAGTTATTAGTTATTTAATTTGAATCACTGTTTAAAGTTGTTTAAATTTGTGATTGTTATGCATAGCCGAGCTAGTTAGCCCTTTGTGTTGTGATTTTATTTTATCCGGTATTGCGGGGCCTGGAAGCCAATTATTATCCCTTTTTTGAACGTATTTTTTAAAATTAAATTGTATTTAGAATAAGTTTTGCACTTTATTTGTTGTTTATTATCGAACTGTGTGGTTGGACGATATGCATGCATGGATAAACAACAAAGTTAATAATTCGATTATTAAATATTTTCAAATGTTTTTTAAATAAAAACTTGTCATTTTATAAAAGTTTTAAACACTTTTTAAATCCTTTCAAAATTTGACATGACACACCATCCATGTAGTGACACTCATGCTAACTAACCGTCACAAGTAGATTCAACCTCCGTTTGGGTGCTTGTCTCGCAAACTTGGAAGTTATGAGGTGAGCACTGCGGTGGCCATTGCCATGCAGTTGTTGTATAGTATGTGTCAATGGTGATTTTCAGCGAGACTGTGGCCCAAGGTGTGGATGAGACTATTCATGCCCTACAAGGAGTCTCATAGGATACTGGAAGTTATAAAGGTTATTTTTAATCGTTAATAATTATCTACTCGAGTAAATTCTATGTGTAGGTTCAGCCTCCATTGGGTGCACATAGAAACAAAAAGGGTTCTAGTATGTTCAATAAATTTTTTTATTGGGATTATATTTATTGAACATTATTTTTGAAATAAATATTAAAAGTTGGTTTATCCTTTTATTCTAAATCGGTAGCAAAAGTGAAAGAAAAAAAAAAGAGAATCTTTCAGGGCGCTCATTTATGATGAATTACTGACTGGACCAAATTTTGTGGGATGATTTTATCATATTAGAACTGTTCTAGATGTTGAAAAACACCTGTACATCATTGAGTCTCCCCAGCCTACTGAGCCTGCATTAAGTGCACCTCAAGCAGAGAATGATATTTATAGGTAGTATGTGTCAATGGTGATTTTCAGCGAGACTGTGGCCCAAGGTGTGGATGAGACTAATCATGCCCTACAAGGAGTCTCATAGGATACTGGAAGTTATAAAGGTTATTTTTAATCGTTAATAATTATCTACTCGAGTAAATTCTATGTGTAGGTTCAGCCTCCATTGGGTGCACATAGAAACAAAAAGGGTTCTAGTATGTTCAATAAATTTTTTTATTGGGATTATATTTATTGAACATTATTTTTGAAATAAATATTAAAAGTTGGTTTATCCTTTTATTCTAAATCGGTAGCAAAAGTGAAAGAAAAAAAAGAATCTTTCAGGGCGCTCATTTATGATGAATTACTGACTGGACCAAATTTTGTGGGATGATTTTATCATATTAGAACTGTTCTAGATGTTGAAAAACACCTGTACATCATTGAGTCTCCCCACCCTACTGAGCCTGCATTAAGTGCACCTCAAGCAGAGAATGATGTTTATAGGTAGTATCTAAAGGATGAATCTGATGTAATAGGTCTTTTGGTCATCTCAACCATACGTGAATTGTCAGAGAGGTTTAGAGATAATTGTGCCTATGAAGCCATGATAAAGTTGGAACAATTCTGTGAACGCTCTATGTTATATTATTGCAAGCTAGTGTTGATGGCATGTAAGATGCTAGATGGTTAAATATCTGATGAACACATGTTCAAGATTAAAAGAATAATTAGTAATTTAAAGCTTGTTAACGGAATCGTTGATCTATATGAGATTAAACTCATGGTTCTTGACACGCTAACTGACTTTTACAATGGAGTTGTAAATGAAAGTGTGCAGGACAATACTGTCGATATTGATGAGATGCATGAGTTGCTCAAGGCAACTGAAGACGGTCTGATCGGAGACTTTATAGAAGTCGGATAAGATCACTAGATTAACGAGCTCGGTGATTATGATTGTCCATACTACGAAAGTTTTGATCCGTGTGACTGTGAACTGAAAGTGGACGAAATGGAAATTGATGGACCTTAAAACTATATGATAGATTGTCTACATACTTCTTATAAATCCTGTATATTAGATATTGGATGTGGTAACCATATTTGTAACCGCTTACAGGGGTTCCGAAGGGGTAAAGCGCTTGGAAAGGATGACATTAACTTGCGGGTCGGTGACAGATCAAGTGTTGGTGCCAAAGCTGTGGGAACCTACAGGTTATTGTTACCTTCTGAATTGTGAAGACCACCCCTCACGGGGCAGTTCTCACGAGTCTAGGTCCCACATCATGCAACACGATATCAATCATAACTAAGATAGAGTAATTAAGTTGCGGAATTATAACTTACAAGTACAAACATATTAGAACTAAGTTTAATACAGTTTACAGTTTTCAAATTAAACTTATAAAAGGGTACCATCTAATCTAATTCATATCCTCATACAATCAAATCAATCTACCCAGACCACCAAAAATTTCATCTGCCAATCAGTACCGAAATGCTTTGTTGACTAGTGGTCTATGTAAACTTCGACTTGATTCTTGTAAGACCTAAGAACTAGGTCCGGCAGACTTCCCTTTATCTTTTCCTGTAAAAATGGTAAGTAGCAACTGTAAGCAATGCTTAGTGAGTAAATAGATTTTCAAATTAAAATGCATTATCAAGCGGATCATAAGTTCTAGCGTGATATGTCTTGACTTCCGCTACAGCCACTCATGATTGAGACATAGTAGTCATAGATTCGGATGATGTTCAAGCCACGCTCACGCTTAAATCGTGGGGATCAGCCACATACTGGGCTAGCTACCAGTAAATCAACATGGCGGAACATCGGAGGGTCATTACCAAGTTCAATAGAACTGGTGAAATAGCCAGGTCTAGAACAATAGACCGACAAGGCTAATCAAGCTGAATCAATATTTCCCCTCTGCATAAGAACACACCCTAAGCCAGTACCAGATGCATCACTATAGACAACGAAATCATCATTGCCTTCTGGTAAAGCTAGGATCAGCGCTTGAATGAGCTTCTGTTTCAGAATGTCAAATGCCTCTTGCTGTTTATCAGACCAAACGAAAGGAGTATTCTTTCGTGTTAGCATCGTTAGAGGTACAGCAATCTTCGAGAAGTCCTTTATGAATCGCCGGTAGTAACCAGCCAATCCGAGGAAACTTCTTATTTCTGAGGCATTGCGAGGCGTTTGCCATTTCTGAACGGCCTCGACTTTAGACGGATCAACAGAAATCCCTTCGCCAGAAACAACATGGCCAAGGAATTGAATCTATAAGAATCAAAATAGAAGTTCAAGTTTTGATGTAAATCAGGGAATACTTAGAAAATAACTCAAGACATATATAAGAGAAATTATACCTGTCTGAGCCAAAACTCGCATTTAGAAAATTTTGCGTAGAGTCTTTCTTTTCTTAATAACTCTAGCAATTGCCGCAGATGAATAGAATGATCAGCCTCCGTTTTGGAGTAAATCAGAATATCGTCTATGAATACGATAACTGATTTATCCAACATTGGTCTGCACACGCGATTCATGAGGTCCATGAACGCCGCTGGTGCATTTGTTAAGCCGAACGGCATCACGAGAAATTCGTAATGACCGTATCTTGTACGGAAGGCTGTCTTTGGAACATCCTCATCTCTAACTTTTAACTGATGATACCCAGAACGGAGATCTATTTTCGAGAAGTAACTGGCTCCTTGTAACTGATCAAATAGATCATCAATTCTGGGCAGTGGATACTTATTCTTTATGTTGACTTTGTTCAACTCGCGGTAGTCGATGCACATACGGAAGGTTCCGTCTTTCTTCTTAACAAATAGAACAGGTGCACCCCACGGAGAAGAACTCGGTCGGATAAACCCCTTCTCTAACAGTTCTTGCAGTTGCTTAGACATTTCTTGCATTTCTGCAGGTGCAAGTCTGTAAGGAGCTTTTGCGATAGGAGCCGCACCAGGAACCAAGTCAATATTGAACTCGACTTGACGTTCCGGTGGCACTCCGGAAATGTCATCAGGAAATACGTCTGGGAACTCACAGATGATAGGAATATCGGACAAAGATTTCTTTTCAGAGCTGGACTCAGATAGAGCATAACAAAGATAGGAGTTGTGACCTCTAGACAAGTATTTCTGAGCTTTTTCTATAGATATGAAACAATGTGCACCTTTCCTCTTCTCGCCCTTGATCTCCAATACTCGGCCGTCTGAAGACTTGATTCTAATGACTCGCCGGTTGCAGATAATTGTAGCCTCGTTATTCATTAACCAATCCATGCCGATGATGACATCGAACTCTTTCAACGGAATCGGGATAAGGTCGAGATTGAATACGATATTATCAACAAGTAGTGTGCAGTTTCGATAAACAGAATCAGCCATAACAAAATTGTTACTGGCTGTCTCAATATCTAGTATCACGGGAAGCTTTGATGGAGACTTACATAATTGTCGTGCAAAAGAGGTTGATATGAAAGAACGACTTGCGCCAGAATCAAATAATACACGAGCCGGAATCGAGTTAAGCAGGAACATACCGGTAACTACGTCAGGTGTTTCTTTTGCTTCCTCGGCTGTGATTTGGAAAGCTCGAGTCCGTGCAGTCGGCGTTGCAGCAGAACTTTTCCCCGTAGAACCTCCTGCTGATGATTGAGACTGATAACGTTGCCCGCTTCGACACTGGTACATGAAGTGTCCTCTCTTACCACATTTTGCACATCCTCGTCCCTGCTGTGGACATTCTTCACTACTATGACCGATCATGTTGCATGCGAAACAAGTTACGTCATCTGGATTACACAATCCCATGTGAGACTTTCTGCATCTCTTGCAGAATCGTGGCTCGTTTGTCAGTGAGTAGGCTTGCGCTTTCGGCTGTGAACTATACTGCTGAGATTGCTGGGACTGAGACTTATTGGGCTTAAAGAATCTGCCAAATCTTTGTTTCTTCGGAGGAGACGGATTCGTCGGGTTAGTTGTTGGAGCGTATAGCTGATCGCCGTACTCTAGATATCCTCTCTCAATCTGTCTTGCTGCTTCTACCATTTCAAGATAACTCTTGTATTTAATAGCGCTCATCGGATGCCTGTATCTTGGATTAAGTCCTACACGAAATCTATTCATCTTTCTCTCCTCGGTAGCTACTTGGTATGAGGAGTAACCGCATAGTCGTGAAAACTCGTGTTCGTATTCGTCAACAGTCTTCGTTCCCTGAGTCAGCTGCATTAACTGTACCTCCATCTTATCTCGCTGATCGACTGGACAGTACTTTGCGTTAAACATGTCAAGAAACTGCTCTCATTCTAAAGTCTGAATCACCTCCTCACCATAGATACTTCGCTGAATTTTCCACCAAGCACGGGCAGCTCCGACAAACAATGCTGATGCGTAGCTTACTTTCTTCGAATCTAAACAGTCAGAAATCCTGAAGATTTCTTCAGTGTGACTAATCCAATCCATCGCCTGAATTGGATTTACTGTTCCTTCAAAATTCAAAGCACCACTAGCTTTGAAATCTTTAAACTTGCAGCCTTTTGGCTGAGCAATTTGGGTTTCGGGATTTGAATTATCAGAATCAGATTCATTAGTCTGGACTTGCTTTTCTTTTCTTTTATTCTTTTTATCTTCACGTCTCTTAGCTATACTGTCAGTTTACGAAATAACCAGTATTTAATAATAATAACAATAAAAATAATAATAACCACATCTTTTGTTCCCCTCTACGTTTTTTGACTTTTGATCTAGTCACCGCCTTCTTCATATTTTGACCCCCTTTACTTTTTGATTTTGATTATTATAATAAAAAAGCCATAATCTTCATTATTACCGTGAAAGATCATGAACATCTTTCTTTCTTTATAAATAGCATCATTTATCCTCTTTCATGATACGAGAAATAAATGAAATAAAATCATATTCAAAACCATTCTTTGGAGATTGCTAGGAGTAGTGGTGCTTGTGTATTGCAACCAAGCTAACTACATCAAAGGAGGCTTCAATCTTGAGGTATAACATCTAAATTCACTAGCCATGCTTAAGATTATGTTAGAATCCAAATTTGGATTACATATTGTGTTTTAAGCTTTCTTTATGGTCACTTTAAGGATTGCCAAACTCCATCTTCTTCAAGAAACTCAAAACTCCATTAATGAGAGTTTTGGTGTGAATATGGTAGGAATTAAATAAATATCAAAATATGGTAAATAATATTGAAAATAAGTTTGTATACACACACACACACACATATATATATACATATATACATATATGTGTGAACGTGCGCGCTATGCACGTCTATATATAAATATATATCGCATAAATATATTTAATACGTGATTTTAATGTCGAGCCAAGATTTATAATTTTTATATAATAATGTTATAAGAAATGTGTTGACGTAATTATTATATAATAAATTTGTCGGAAACCGATTATAACAACTTTGGAAGTGAATAAGTAAAGTTATAGGTGGTGAAGACAAATATTTTACCAATAAAATAGGGGAGTGATGTTTGAATAACGAATTTTGATATCAGGAATATAGTTGGCTATCGTGGTAATTGTCAGAGTGAACGAGTTGGTGTTAGCTACTTTGGAACTTCTGAATTGTGCAAGCACTGTGAGTAACAATGTTGTGAATCCATGACTGTGTGTATATCCTTATTATTTGTCATCATCAGAATCCCTTGATAGTCTAATGCTCATATTATAAGTTTACAAGCAACCATATATGATTCGTATGCTGCGATTCTATATTTATTCGAGGGTGTCGTCCCTTCCCGCATACATGTATGATATGATATATAATAACGGTGATGTTACTTCGTGTGGCAAAACAGATATTATAGGGAGTGTCATCTCCTTAAAATATTGTCTAGGAGTGTTGTCCTCCTAAGAATATATCTATGTTGGGGTGCCGCCCCCTACTTAATACTCGTGGGAGTGCAGTCTCCCATTCTTTTATTTATAGTTTCATTTTCCATACATATGCACTTTATGCTTTCACCTTGTTACTCGTTAGGCCGTGGGCTTACCCCGTTGGGGAATTACTTTTCAGGTGGAAGCAAAGGTAAAGGCCCGATGGCCTATTGATCATGATTAGCTAGAGGACCCCTAAAGATGTGGATTTTGTAGAAGACTTATTTTCACTAGTGCCACGTTATGATATTTTGGGTCGTGTAGACTATTTGATCAATAGTTGGCTTGTAATGTATTAGTATATTGACTTATGTTGTATTCCGCTTGACTTGGCATTTGACTTTGAATGAATGCTTAATGACTGTCGATGAAAAGTTTTAAATTATCCCGTATTCTTGGAAGAAATAACTTTACGGATCCTGTATTAGTTCTTATATATTAGGACGTGTGAACGTAGATTTGATATATTTCAATTAAGTCCTTGTACCAAAAACGTTTCCATAAAAGTCCTTCAACTAGAACTTTTTTATGAATTGTGTTGTTTTATGAGATTTTTTAATGATTTTTCAGAAGTTTTTCATAAGATTTTGTAAAGTTAAAGGAGTTTTACGAATAACATTTTATGTGTAGTGATTTTTACGAATAACATTTTTAGGTCGAGGGAATTTTGTGGAAACGTTTTTGGTACAATAACTTATTTGAAAAATACTGAAAGTGCATTGGTTTTTTACATGATTTTCCCTATTCCTTTGAAGTATTTAAACCTACAACCCCTAGCTTACTTGATGACCCAGTGTTGTCATCTTGATCCTCTTCATCACCATGAGGGTTTTTCTTGTCCTCTTCTCTTTTAGATTCGGCCTCATCTCGAGCCCGAAACTGATCTTGAATCATTTGATTCTGTTCAACAATCATGGATTTCATCATTTGCATCATTTCTTGAGGAGTCATTCCTTCTCCAGACATTTTTCTGAAATTGGAACATATAACTTGTTTAGTATTCATATTACTTCTTTAAGTACACCACCCATTGTCCTATTATAAAAATTCAGATTCCTATAACTACTAGTTCGTATCCTATCTTAGTTCAAATTATCAGTTATTATCACTACTAATGTCATCACCTATGTTTAAGACCAAGTCCTCATGGAAACTTGAAATCTCAAACTACTGCTCAGAATCCATGCCATGTGACACCTTGTCTTAACATGCATACGTGTCACCCAAGATTAATACAACAAAACCATAATTAATACATTGATCCCAAAATTAGCTTAGTATAATACATGGAATTAAGATACATAATCTAAATAAAGTCAACACACTATGGTGTTATAAGGTTCCATTCTAGCTTCTATATACTCTAAATTTATTACAACATTCTCACAAGATCCATAAGTGTAACAACCTAATTTTATCTAGTCATAAATTCAGTAATATTTTGAACCGATAATGTAATAATGTTGAATTATTTGAATTATAATTTAATTAATAATGAAATATTAATTAAATTATATAAATATTTAATTTATGAATTAATTATTAAAGAAAATTAAATAAAAGAGATATAATATACAAAAATAAAAGTGAGTTAGCTAGCAAATATAACTAGAAGACGTATATAAACGAGAATTATATTCACAAATCTGATTTGCACTCTCTCTCTCTAACTCTCTCTCTCTAAACTCTCTCTCTAGCTTTCTCTCTCTAACTTCTCTCTAGAAATTCTCATAAACCGACCGTCCGATTATCAAGATATATATACCGTTAGGAAGATCTCGGCGAATACTACACGAATATACCAATTCCTGCGTGAATTCAGACGAATTGAGGTAAGATTTTTGTATTTTTACGTTTTATATATATACGGTATTCTCGAATCTATTAAATTTTATGATATTTGAAGCTATTTTTATCAAAATTAACTAGAATAAGTATAAGATAATCAAACATAGGCATAATATTGATCATATTTGCGATTTATGCCTTAGAAATTCAAGTTTTAGAATTGTAAATATGATCAGATTCGAGAACATTTTGATCAGATTCGAGAATACATAGAACAGATTCGAAAATGGAATTAGATTTGAAATGTACTCGAATCTAACCATTAGATTCGAGAATGCCTAGATTCGAAGGCCATGCATAGATTCGAACTCATTCACCTTCGAGTCTAGGTGAATAGATTCGAGACACACACTCATACAATTCAAGTTTAGATGATTAGATTCGAATGGTGTAAGCCAATGGATTCGAAATATATGCATGGGCTGGTGTGGTTCGAATCTAAGCAAACAGATTCGAAGCATGCATGTGTTGGAAGGGTTCGAATCTAAATTCGAATCTATTTCCTTATAATTCAAAATCTGATTTTATTCCAAATCTAAGATGATATATGAACTAACAAATTATCAGAATCAGATAAAATAAAGATTTTAACGACTAAAAGAAAAGATGATAATGATATGATATTGATATGGTATATTATGATAATTCTGGACAGGTTCAGTGAAATTCTGAACATTTAGACAAAGATTTTAAAAGATTTAAAGCGGGTCAGAGACTTGATTTGACAGAACAGAAAGACAAAATCCTGAGATAACTCAGGTGGCAGATTCATATATCTGTTTGACCAAGACCCCAACACTGTGAGTTATAGATATTCAAATTGAACATGCAAAGATCCGTTTGAGATATATTGATGCTGTTACATTATTTGACATTCATTTATCAGCTGGATTGAGACCTGTGCACACCATGGATGGGTGTTGCCCAGTGAATCATGATAGCTAATTGCTTATCATTTCATACTGCATTTATTAGCGCTTCAGACTTTGCTTTATGATTCGTTGCTATCATGACTCCTAAGACTTATGCTTACTTCATTGATCAGACTTGATAAGATTTATTCAGCTTGACTAGCCCATATGGTCTATTGTTCTAGACCCGGCTATTCCACCAGTTCTCACGAACTTGGTAATGACCTCCGATGTTCGGCCATGTTGACCTACTGGTAGCTAGCCTAGTATGTGGCTGATCCCCACGATATAAGCGTGAGTGTGGTTTGAACATCATCCGATCTTAAGATACTATATCTCAATTTTGATGAGGGCTGTAGCGGCAGCCAAGACTTATCACGCTTAGAATTATGACTCCGCTTGACACGCATGTTAATATTGAAAATCTATAAACTCACTAAGCTTTGCTTACAGATGTTGCTTTAATATTTTACAGGAAAAAACAAAGGAAAGTCACCTGCCGGACCTAGTTCTTAGGTCTTACACGATCAAGACAGAAGTATCATAGACCTCTACTCAACAATCTCATATTGGTACTAATTGGATGATGATATTGTGGTGATCTGGGTAGATTTATTTTGATAATATGATGACATGAATTAGATTAGACTTGTGCCCTTTATAAGTTTAATTTAAAATTGGTAATCTGTATTAAACTTAAACCCTAATAATTTGTACTGTAATTTAATTTTCCGCATTATAATTACTCTATCTTAGTATGGTTGATATCGTATTGCATGAATTGGGACCTAGACTGGTGAGAACTGCCCCGGAAAGGGGTGGTCTTCACAGGATGGTATCAGAGCCCATAGTTTGAGTGAATCAAGTATTACGTGAGTATACTTGATCTCAAACTGAAGCAATACATATGTATCAATCATTTAGGTGGTTTGAACTGAGATAGGATGTACAGACTATTAGGATGGGAAAAAGGGTACATAGATCTAAGTCTATAAACTGATAGTTAATTGATTTTAATTTTCAGCTAAGATGTCAGGATCAGGATCAGGTGACATACCAAGCAACATGACCCCACAACAAATGTTTGAGATGATGCAACAATTACTAGCACAACACTCAGAACAACAGAATAAGATTATGCAAGAACAGTTTCAGGCCAGAGATGAGGCCGAAGCTAAAAGACGTGAAGAAAAGAAAAATAAGAGAAAAGATAAACAAGTCCAGAATGACGAATCTGATTCTGATAACTCTACCCCTGAAACCCAAATCGAGCAGCCTAAAGGCTGTAAGTTCAAGGACTTCAAAGCCAGCGGTGCCCTTAACTTTGAGGGTACTGTAGATCCGATTCAGGCGATGGATTGGATCAGTCATACGGAAGAAATTTTTAGAATCTCTGACTGTTTAGATTCTAAGAAAGTGAGCTACGCGTCTGCGTTGTTTGTTGGAGCTGCACGTGCCTGGTGGAAAACCCAGCGAAGTATCTATGGTGAGGAGGTGATTCAGACTTTAGAATGGGAGCAGTTTCTAGACATGTTCAATGCAAAATACTGCCCGGTCGACCAGCGAGATAAAATGGAAGTACAACTGATGCAGCTGACTCAGGGAACAAAGACAGTCGACGAATACGAGCACGAGTTTTCGCGATTATGCGGTTATTCTTCATACCAGGTTGCTACTGAAGAAAGGAAAATGAATAGGTTCCGAGTAGGACTCAATCCTAGATACAGACATCCGATGAGCGCGATTAAATACAAGAGTTATCTAGAAATGGTAGAAGCAGCTAGACAGATTGAACGAGGGTACTTAGAGTACGGCGATCAGCTCTACGCTCCGTCTACTAATCCAATGAATCCGTCTCCTCCAAAGAAACAGCGGTTTGGCAGATTTTTCAAGCCAAATAAGTCGCAATCTCAGCAAACCCATCAGTACAGTTCACAGCCGAAAGCGCAAGCCTACTCACTGACAAACGAGCCACGATTCTGCAAGAGATGCAGAAAATCACATATGGGGTTATGTAATCCAGAAGACGTTACTTGCTTCGCGTGCAACATGATCGGTCACAGCAGTGATGAATGTCCGCAGCAGGGACGAGGATGTGCGAAGTGTGGAAAAAGAGGACACTTTATGTACCAGTGTCGTAGCGGACCGCGTTATCAGTCTCAATCATCAGCAGGAGGTTCTACAGGGAAAAGTTCTGCTGCAACGCCGACTGCACGGACTCGAGCTTTCCAAATAACGGCTGAAGAGGCGAGAGAAACACCTGACGTAGTCACCGGTACGTTTCTATTAAATACCATACGTGCTCGCGTGCTATTTGATTCTGGCGCAAGTCGTTCTTTCATATCGACTTCTTTTGCATCGAGACTATCTAAGTTCCCATCAAAGCTTCCAGTTATATTAGACATTGAGACAGCCAGTAACAGCTATGTTATGGCTGATTCTGTATATCGAAACTGCACATTACTCGTAGATAATATTGTATTCAACCTCGACCTTATCCCGATTCCCTTGAAAGAGTTTGACGTCATCATCGGCATGGATTGGCTAATGAACAACGAGGCCACAATTATCTGCAACCGACGAGTAATCAAAATCAAATCTTCAGACGGCCGAGTATTGAAATCAAGGGTGAGAAGCGGAAAGGTGCACACTGCTTCATATCTGTTGAAAAAGCGCATAAGTATTTATCTAAGGGTCATGAATCCTACGTATGCTATGTCGCATCTGAATCTATCTCTGAAACCCAAAAGAAATCATTATCTGACATTCCTATCGTCTGTGAGTTCCCAGACGTATTCCCTGACGATATTTCCGGAGTGCCACCGGAACGACAAGTCGAGTTCAGTATTGACTTGGTTCCTGGTGCGGCTCCTATCGCAAAAGCTCCATACAGACTTGCACCTGCAGAAATGCAGGAAATGTCAAAACAACTGCAAGAGCTGTTGGAGAAGGGGTTTATCCGACCGAGTTCTTCTCCGTGGGGTGCACCAGTACTATTTGTTAAAAAGAAAGACGGAACTTTCCGTATGTGCATTGATTACCGCGAGTTGAACAAGGTTACAATAAAGAATAAGTATCCTCTGCCCAGAATCGATGATCTGTTTGATCAGTTACAAGGAGCCAGTTACTTTTCGAAAATAGATCTCCGATCTGGGTATCATCAGTTAAAAGTCAGAGAAGAAGATGTTCCAAAGACAGCTTTCCGTACAAGATACGGCCATTACGAATTTCTCGTGATGCCGTTCGGCTTGACAAATGCACCAGCGGCATTCATGGATCTCATGAACCGTGTGTGCAGACCAATGTTGGATAAATCAGTTATCGTGTTCATAGACGATATTCTGATTTACTCCAAAACGGAGGCTGATCATTCTATTCATCTGCGGCAATTGCTAGAGTTATTAAGAAAAGAAAGACTCTATGCAAAGTTTTCTAAGTGCGAATTCTGGCTCAGACAGGTATAATATCTATTATATAAGTCTTGAGCTGTTTCCTTAACTATTCTATGATTCACCTCAGAATTTGAAATTCTATCTTAATTCTTATAGATCCAGTTCCTTGGCCATGTTGTTTCTGGCAAAGGAATTTCCGTTGATCCTTCAAAAGTCGAGGTTGTTCAGAAGTGGCAAACACCTCGCAATGCCTCAGAGATAAGAAGTTTCCTTGGATTGGCCGGTTATTATCGGCGATTCATAAAGGACTTCTCAAAGATTGCTGTGCCGCTTACAATGCTAACACGGAAGAATACTCCTTTCGTTTGGACCGATAAACAGCAAGAGGCATTCGATATTCTGAAACAAAAGTTGATTCAAGCGCCGATCCTAGCCTTGCCAGAAGGTAACGACGATTTCGTTGTTTACAGCGACGCTTCTGGTACTGGCTTAGGATGTGTTCTTATGCAAAGGGGAAAAGTAATTGCCTACGCTTCAAGGCAATTAAAGGATTACGAGAAAAGTGCACCAACTCATGATCTTGAGTTGGCTGCCGTCACCTTTGCTCTAAAAATCTGGCGGCATTATCTTTATGGGACTCGGTGTCAGCTCTACACCGATCATAAGAGTCTCAAATACCTTTTTACTCAGAAAGATCTGAACATGAAACAGCGTCGATCCTTGGAGCTTATCAAGGATTATGACTGCGAGATCTTATATCATCCCGGCAAAGCAAATGTTGTCGCGGATGCGTTGAGTAGAAAAGTGTATCCTGAAAAGTGCTGCTATGCCCTAACTCCAGTTATATTCTCTTCTGATCTTATTGAAGATATTCGAGTTTCTCAAACTGAAGCGCTGAAAGAAGAGAACATAGATTCAGAAAATCTTAAAGGGCAGTTACAATTTCTGACTCTGAACCATTTGGGACTTCACTGTCTCAAGGGAAACCGAATCTGGGTTCCTAAATATGGTTCTATTCGTAGCACTCTTCTGTCCGAAGCTCATCAGTCCAAGTTATCCATTCATCCTGGCAGCTCAAAGATGTATTTTGATCTGAAAGCTGATTACTGGTGGCCAGGAATGAAGAAAGATATCGGTAAGTGTGTTGAAAGCTGCAGAGTCTGTCAGATGGTTAAGGCAGAACATCAGAAACCCTTCGGGGATATGCAACCACTACCAGTTCCCGAGTGGAAGTGGGAGCATATAACTATGGATTTCATCTCAAAGCTGCCGAAGACCAAAAGACAGCACGACTCTATCTGGGTAGTCGTGGATCGATTAACGAAGTCAGCTCACTTCATACCGATGAAAGAAACTTATTCTCTCGATAGATTGGCACAGATATACATCACAGAAATTATCTCTCGTCACGGTGTGCCAAAGTCTATCGTTTCTGATCGTGATAGTCGCTTCACATCCAGATTCTGGCAAGCATTACAAGAAGGGATGAGTACTCGGATTTCCATGAGTACAGCTTATCATCCAAATGAAGATGGCCAGAGTGAGCGTACTATTCTAACTCTTGAAGATATGCTTCGTGCCTGCATTCTTGATTTAGGTGGTAACTGGGATGACCACTTGCCGTTGGTCGAATTTTCATACAATAACAGTTATCATTCTACAATCAAGATGGCTCCTTTTGAAGCTTTGTACGGAAGAAAGTGCAGAACTCCTACCTGTTGGCGCGAAACAGGCGAATCGCCAATAGCGGGTCCTGCCCTTCTACAGTTGACTCACGAAAAGATTCAACTCGTTAGAAGGAATATTCTTGAAGCTCAAAGCAGGCAGAAATCATATTATGACAATCGGTGTGACACCCTTGCCACAACAACCACCAATTACAATACACCCAGGATTAATCACCCACATACATTAACATAATGATCTGATAACCTAAATTAAGTGCGGAAGCATTTTAAAACATAAATACGTAGTGCAACAAGTGTTAAACACCCTACGGTGCTATCAGGTACCAAGTCTAGGTCTACACACCCATACATTTATTACAATCATCCAGAATATATTACAACATTTGTCCCACAATATAATTACCGATTAAATAGCAGATATCTTCCAAATCTTCCAAATTGACCTAACTAGAAGGTCCAGCCGTAGATTTCCCCTTTCCTGTAAAATAAAAATCAACAACTAAAACGTAAGCGAATGCTTAGTGAATACAAAGATTGCGCATATTATAAATATTTATGAAGCCCAAGAGTAACCCCGACGACAAACGTCGTATACTCTCTTCGTACACCAAGTACGGACCAGAGCCGCAGCCCCTTCGAGCCCAAGGCTCGGCATTTACACATACCATCTGAGACAAACGAACGATCGGGGATGACATACTGCCTACCGGACCTGGAGGGATCAGCCCCAGCGTCATATAGCGCAGTAACATCAGAGTAATCGATGCGACCCACCGGTCCATCACTAGATGCACAACAATCGAACGGACATGCAACAAGTAAGAATGTGCATCTAAATCTACGCAAGTTAGTAGAAATCCAACCAAACAAGTGAAACAACAGGTCTCAGCAGGCAAAACTTAACATAAATCAGATATAATCATGCGAAATCTACTGTACTCACAGTGGGTGCGTATTATCTTTAAACCGATATTATTTCTCTTCGGGCTTTCAACCGGATTCCACCAAGTACCCCACTGTGGGTTAAACAACACCACAAGGGACCTGTTATATCAATTACAACAAATTCCTCATATCATTATCCGTTTAATTCATAAAAATCAAGTCTCGTAAGTTTTGCAACGTTTTCCCCCATTGCGGGTCTACATTCAAATTTAACCCATAACTAAATTTGAAACCCATTTCAAGTTCACAACTTGTCCTTTGAATAATTCTTGCCATTTTATGTGTTGTTTATAAGTTCCATTCAAATTATACAAGTTTAGAGAGTATATTTCTCAATTTTAGGCATTAAACTCGAATTTAATGGGTTAGATTCGAAATCAAGCATCAGATTCGAATTTTACACATCAGATTCGAACCCTTAGCACAGATTCGAACCCCCCCCATCAGATTCGAATTCATCTTCGAATCTAATGTCAGATTCGAAGCCTCCCCCTTAGAATCTAATAGTACAACTTCGAATCTAGCACCAAACTCGAGTCTGTTCTTACATTTCGACTCTGTTCTTGACATATTCGAGTCTGTTCATCATTTCAACTTAAATCCTTCATTTCTAAGGCCTAAAATCAGTGTTATATCATGTATGATGCATATATTCGATTCTACTATGCATATAGTATCATAATCCAGCAACATTTCAATCAAAAACAAGCTTAAATATACATAAAATGATAGATTCGAGATTCTTGTTCTTCAAAACCGAAACCATAACTTAAAAAGGATCGATTCTTACCTCAATTCGTATGAAATCTGAAATCCGTTTGTAGATTGTTGTTGTACTCCTCGATATCTTTCCGATGACGTATAATTCTTGAAAATCCGACGGTCGGTTTGTGATTTATCTTAGAGAGATGTAGAGAGAAAATTTCTAGAGAGATAGAGTAGAGAGAGAGTGTAAACTAGAAAATGAAGCCTATTGCCCTTTATATACTACTTTCGTCATTTTGCACATTTCATCACCCGACTTAACCGGTTTCATAAAATACCGATTTAATCTTAAATTTATCATAAATAACTTTTAAATTTATAATAATCCACAAAATTGATTCTGAGTTCAATTTTCTTAAAAATAACAACAACTAAGTTTTTAAATATCCCCAAATACATAATCTTTGCTCATAATTCAACTTATTTATAAATTACCTGTCTAAATATTTCTTAAATCACCGTAATTGAATTCGAGGATGTTACAACATGGGCTCCACCACGCTCAAACTTCGTCCTTGAAGTTTATTTGGATTCGAATACATACTTATACTTTTTCAACGTATCGACTTTTGTCTCCCAAGTATGGTTTACTCCTTTGTGATGCTTCCAACGTATCAATACTATTTTAATCTCTTTGTTCCTTAATTTCCTTACTTTCATATCCATAATATATTCTGGACTTTCAACATATATTAATCTTTATTGATTTCGAATTCGGTATAATCAGCCTAATCTTCATTACTAGTTGTGAAGATTTCATAAAGCTTTCCACGTGAAACACCGAGTGTTATTTCGATATTTCCTTAGATAATTCCAAATGAGATAACAGATTCCTAACTTTTCTGTTATTCTAAATGAACCAACTCACCTCAGTGCTAAGTTTATCCTTTTTTTTCAAAACAAGTAGTACACCTCATCGGTGATACTAACAAATATACTACATTGTTTCCCTCAAAACTGATTGGTTTAGGTGTTTCATCATTATAATTCTTCTTTCATATCACAGACTCAGCAATCAGAGTCCTTTCAATTTCATTCCAACACGTAGGCGTTCTACATTTCCTCACGTACAAAACTGTAAACAGTGTTTTCTTGATTTTTAACATGATAACTAGTGTTATACGAAAATTCTATCAAAACAATTGATCTTTTCTGTTGGTACTTAAATCCAGAATGTATGATCTCATTATATATTCCAATGTGAAAATAGTCCATTCATTTTGACCATCTGTCGGGGTTAGTAAGCTATACTCATAGCTATATGTGTTCCTAATCCCACTTGTAAAGCAAACCAATAGTTGAAAATGAAACGACTCTTCTAATCAAACATAATCGATTCTAGTGTACCATAAAAATAATAACCTTACTCACGCATATCTGTGCAAGTTTTTCCGATCATAACTTTCTCAAGTTGGTATATACATACCAATTTAAATCAGCATGTCTACAATTTATTAATCGTAGAAAATTTCTTAAATTTGTAATACCGCGAAATAGCTTCCAAATTCTCAATCCCTCTACTTTTAGCGGAATCCTCCGAGATCTCAACTCCAGAAATCACATACTACAAAATATAACCTATTGTAATCAAAATTCACGATTTGACATATTCAGCTTTAGACTTACACCAAAATATCATCGATAATTACAATTACCGATTCCTCCAACATTGATATACAAATCCATATTCATAATGTCCATGAAATAGTTGGGGTGTTGGCTATCCCAAATGGCATAACAAAATACTCGTAAAACTCATAACTATCCCTGAAATCCATTTTCAGTACATTCCTTCTTCGGACCTCAATTAATCATATCCCATTCGTAGATCAATCTTAGAAAAATAATTAGCTCTCATGCAGCTAATCGAAATAATCATCAATTCCCGGCAGCGGATACTTATAGTCAATTTGTTCAAATCATGTGAATCTATGCACATTCTCATTGTGACATCTTTTGTTTCATAAACACTATCGGGCTCCACACGGCAGAGAACTCAATCTACAAAGCCCCTATCTGACAACTTCTGAAGTTGCTTCATCATATCTTACCTTTCAGTAGATGCATACCGATACGAACAACAAGCTATTGGAGAAACTCCAGGGATCAAGTCAACACAAAATTTCACTTGTCTTTCAAGTGACACATCAGACAAGTCTTCCAGAAACACATATGGAAACATTTGGGACAACAGGCGCATCGGCCACAGTTTTCTTTTCAGTCTTGGTATCAATAACCTATACCAAACAAAACTCACAACCCTAAGCAATCAGCTTTCGGGACCTAACAATCATCATTAGACATTGATCCCCACTTCTCCAATACTCATATATACAATTCTCTCGCCCCTCCGGCGTAATTATCTTTATTATTCCTTTATTGCAAACTACATGCGTCTCATTACATATACACAACCAATTCATTCCAATTTTCATATCAAATCACCGATCTCTACTGGAATCAAGTCAGGATTGAAGACTACCTCTTCAATCACTAGAGTACAATCATGATACACGTGATCTACGTTAACTAATGTGTTACTTAACAATTTCAACATCAATCACAACAGACAACTTAGACCAAGGCATCAACACTTGTTGAGCAAAAGCAGTAGATACAAATAATTGGTCGGCACCAGAATCAAACAGAACTCATGTCTACCTCCGAATCTTTCTTAGATTCTGAATCGTAGTACTAGACTTTTCTTTGCTTTACAAGCATAAGTCGTTAGTATCCAAAGTCTCTTTAAACTTTTTATGTTTGATCAAATCTTCATTTCATTAAGTATTATATCCACCCTTCCAATCGATTATACTTCACATTCATTTCTTACTTTACACTTTGCATTACATATTTCAATTTCTCTTTTAAAATTATCATGTATTTTCCATGTATTATCATACCCTCGTATGCTTTTCTCTTATAATTTCTAGATTTGTTTTCCTCATATAATATTCATATATATACCAACATTGAATCAGTCTCTTTGATTTCAACTACATCAAATTCTCATGAACAGTTCGTGTCATACGTTCTCAACCACAACCTTTGTAAGCTTACAATATTCAATACAATGTACCTTACTGTTTCCTTTTAATACAAGTTGATGCTATTTGTTTTATGATAAACACTACAAGTTGTTATCATTCCCTCAAACATATTACATATGATACTCATACTATTAGTTCCAATTCCTTTAACCCATCATGGTCAAACTTAAACTTCATTACAACTTCTAAACTCATTCATAAATTTCCAAGAAGTCTATGACATCTTTTCCAATTCAAAGCTTCCAAGTCCATCTTGGCTATTCATCTACTGCCTATTTATATACTCGAATATTCTCATTCACAAACAGGATTATACTTATATTAGTAATAGAACTTATATAACTCGATTTCATGTTAACTTCAGCATCATAGAACTTCGATAAAATATTGCATATGGAGTCTTTAAGGTACACCTCTAACTCTATGGATTAACGTCCAAAAATTATAACCACGATCTCATCCCTTTGTCAAACCTTTCATTCATAGTTTCATCATGTATTACATGCTAATTCTTTGGTCGAAATTTGCAATTTCTGCTAAAATGACCCACTTTTCCACAATTATAACAAGCATCGACCTTCATTGGACATTTGTTAGCCTTATGTCCAAATTGATTACAATGGCAACATCTCTTACTTCTATCACGTTTAATTGTTCTTGACCTCAAGTATAGTCCATTTAGTTCATCTTCTCCAGACTTTACAATCTTTCCAATAGCTCTTTCTTCATGATTAACATGTGGTACGATATCAGGCTCACCATATTGCCTACTAAACAACAACTTGAATTGTTCCCAACTAAAGGAAGCAATCAACTTGGATCCCAATTCTTTTTCCCAACAGTCCCACCATTCCTTAGCTTGTCCAATCAATTGATCCTTAGCTAAAAATACCTTATACTCATCCTTACAATTCATCTCTCTAAAGATTTGTTCCATAATTGTAATCCACATTTCTGCTTCCTCAATTCTCAGAGATCCAGAGAATGTGGGAGGTTGCCAGTCCTTGAGTGATCTAACTACATACTTCATGTAATTCTCATCAATTCCGGTTTCATAATCAATCTTTTCCTTGCCCTTGTCTTTTCGTTTCGCTTTATTTCTAAGATTTATGTTATCCACAACATAATTCCTTTCATATTCCCTCTTTTCTTTTCTCTTGTCTTCTTTTCTTTTGGCTTTGGCCTCATCTCGCGCCCGAAACTGGTCCTGAATCATTTTGTTCTGTTCAGCCATCAAGGCTAACATCATTTCTCTTGCTTCTTCAGGTGTCATGCCTCCAGACATGTTCTAAAAATATAAACATATAACTTGTTTAGTAACATGTCATCAGTTTAAAGACACCACTCATTTGTCCCGTATGATAGTCAATCTCTTATAATTACTATATCATAACCTATCTTAGTTCAGATCATTACTTAAACCACTACATATCATTACCTAATGTTTGAGATCAAGACCTCACGGACACTTGAATCTCAAACTACTGCTCTGATACCATCTCGTGTGACACCCTTGCCACAACAACCACCAATTACAATACACCCAGGATTAATCACCAACATACAATAACATAATGTTCTGATAACCTAAATTTAAGTGCGGAAGCATTAAAACATAAATAAAATGGTGCAACAAGTGTTAAACACCCTACGGTGCTATCAGGTACCAAGTCTAGGTCTACACACCCATGCATTTATTACAATCATCCAGAATATATTACAACATTTGTCCCACAACATAATTACCGATTAAATAGCAGATATCTCCCAAATCTTCCAAATGACCTAACTAGAAGGTCCGGCGGTAGACTTCCCTTTTCCTGTAAAATAAAAATCAACAACTAAAACGTAAGCGAATGCTTAGTGAATACAAAGATTGCGCATATTATAAATATTTATGAAGCCCAAGAGTAACCCCGACGACAAACGTCGTATACTCTCTTCGTACACCAAGTACGGACCAGAGCCGCAGCCCCTTCGAGCCCAAGGCTCGGCATTTACACATACCATCTGAGACAAACGAACGATCGGGGATGACATACTGCCTACCGGACCTGGAGGGATCAGCTCCAGCGTCATATAGCGCAGTAACATCAGAGTAATCGATGCGACCCACCGGTCCATCACTAGATGCACAACAATCGAACGGACATGCAACAAGTAAGAATGTGCATCTAAATCTACGCAAGTTAGTAGAAATCCAACCAAACAAGTGAAACAACAGGTCTCAGCAGGCAAAGCTTAACATAAATCAGATATAATCATGCGAAATCTACTGTACTCACAGTGGGTGCGTTATTATCTTTTAACCAATATTATCTCTCTTCGGGCTTTCAACCGGATTCCACCAAGTACCCCACTGTGGGTTAAACAACACCACAAGGGACCTGTTATATCAATTACAACAAATTCCTCATATCATTATCCGTTTAATTCATAAAAATCAAGTCTCGTAAGTTTTGCAACGTTTTCCCCCATTTCGGGTCTACATTCAAATTTAAACCATAACTAAGTTTGAAACCCATTTCAAGTTCACAACTTGTCCTTTGAATAATTCTTGCCATTTTATGTGTTGTTTATAAGTTTCATTCAAAATACACAAGTCTAGGGAGTAGTATTCTCAATTTTAGGCATTAAACTCGAATTTAATGGGTTAGATTCGAAATCAAGCATCAGATTCGAATTCCCCCCATCAGATTCGAACTCATCTTCGAATCTAATGTCAGATTCGAAGCCATACCCTTCGAGTCTATCATCAGATTCGAACCCCCCTTAGAATCTGATGGTACACCTTCGAATCTAGCACCAAACTCGAGTCTGTTCTTACATTTCGTCTCTGTTCTTGACATATTCGAGTCTGTTCATCATTTCAACTTAAATCCTTCATTTCTAAGGCCTAAAATCAGTGTTATATCATGTATGATGCATATATTCGATTCTACTATGCATATAGTATCATAATCCAGCAACATTTCAAGCAAAACAAACTTAAATTTGCATAAAATGATAGATTCGAGATTCCTATTCTTCAAAACCAAAACCATAACTTAAAAAGGTTCGATTCTTACCTCAATTAGTATGAAATCTGAAATCCGTTTGTAGATTGTTGTTGTACTCCTCGATATCTTTCCGATGACGTATAATTCTCGAAAATCCGACGGTCGGTTTGTGATTTATCTTAGAGAGATGTAGAGAGAAAATTTCTAGAGAGATAGAGTAGAGAGAGAGAGTGTAAACTAGAAAATGAAGCCTATTGCCCTTTATATACTACTTTCGTCATTTTGCACATTTCATCACCCGACTTAACCGGTTCCATAAAATACCGATTTAATCTTAAATTTATCATAAATAACTTTTAAATTTATAATAATCCACAAAATTGATTCTGAGTTCAATTTTCTTAAAAATAACAACAACTAAGTTTTTAAATATCCCCAAATACATAATCTTTGCTCATAATTCAACTTATTTATAAATTACCTGTCTAAATATTTCTTAAATCACCGTAATTGAATTCGAGGATGTTACAATCGGCATAGATCAATCAGTTTTGCAGTTAACGATTGGGTGATGCTGAAAGTATCCCCAATGAAGAATGTGGTGCGGTTCATTAAAAGAAACAAGCTAGCTCCGAGATTTATTGGTCCGTTCAAGATTGTGGAAAAGATTGGAAATCAATCTTATCGTCTTGAACTACCGGTTGACTTAGCAGGAATACATCCTGTATTTCATGTCAGTCATCTGAGAAAGAGTTTAGCTGATGAAAGGGAAGTTCAGATACCACATGTTAACTTGCAGATTGATGAGAAGCTTCGCGTGGTTGAAGAGCCAGAACGTATTCTGGACTCGAAGACCAAAAAGCTTCGGAATAAAGAGATACAGATGGTGCTCGTCCAGTGGAAACACCACAAAGGTTCGCATCAGTCTTGGGAATTGAGAGATGTTATGAAAGCTACATATCCCGGTCTGTTCGAATCTAGCTAACTTCGGGGACGAAGTTTGTGCGTGGTGGAGCCCATTCTGTAACAACCTAATTTTTATCTAGTCGTAAACTCAGTAACATTTTGAACTGATAATGTAATAATGTTGAATTATTTGAATTATAATTTAATTAATAATGAAATATTAATTAAATTATATAAATATTTAATTTATGAATTAATTATTAAAGAAAATTAAATAAAAGAGATATAATATACAAAAATAAAAGTGAGTTAGCTAGCAAATATAACTAGAAGACGTATATAAACGAGAATTATATTCACAAATCTGATTTGCACTCTCTCTCTCTAACTCTCTCTCTCTAAACTCTCTCTCTAGCTTTCTCTCTCTAACTTCTCTCTAGAAATTCTCTTAAACCGACCGTCCGATTATCAAGATATATATACCGTTAGGAAGATCTCGGCGAATACTACACGAATATACCAATTCCTGCGTGAATTCAGACGAATTGAGGTAAGATTTTTGTATTTTTACGTTT
>JAANYP010000424.1:0-18749 GCA_020465985.1 Centrapalus pauciflorus
ATAAAAATAAAGGTTGCAATCAGCGACACATAATTTTATGCGACCAAAGCCCTCAAGAATACACTCGTTGTGTGACCAAATGGTTGCAATCAGCGACACATACATAAAAATAAAGGGGACATTGCATGGACAATAGTCATATAAAATACAAGTTTACTTCACTATAAAGAGCATATAGTCAGACTTTTTAACACCTACGGCCACATTTGGCATAATTTTATGTTACCAAAGCCCACAAGAAGACACTCGTTGTGTGACCAAATGGTTGCAATAAGCCACACATACTTAAAAATAAAGTGGTCATTGCATGGACAATACTCACTCAGAATACAAGTTTACCTCCCTTAAAAGAGAAAATGGTCACACATTGTAACAACTAATGCCACATTTGACATAATTTTATGTGACCAAAGCCCACAAGAAGACACTCGTTGTGTGACCAAATGCTTGCAATAAGAGACACATACATAAAAATAAAGTGGTCATTGCATGGACAATAGTCACCCAGAATACAAGTTTACCTTACTTAAAAGAGGATATGGTCACACTTTTTAACAACTAATGCCACATTTGACATAATTTTATGTGACCAAAGCCCACAAGAAGACACTCGTTTTGTGTCCAAATGGTTGCAATCAGCCACACATACATAAAAATAAAGTGGACATTGCATGGACAATAGTCACAGAAAATACAAGTTTACTTCACTAAAAAGAGCATATGGTCAGACTTTTTAACACCTACGGCCACATTTGGCATAATTTTATGTTACCAAAGCCCATGAGAAAACACTCGTTGTGTGACCAAATGGTTGCAATAAGCCACACATATTTAAAAATAAAGTGGTCATTGCATGGACAATACTCACCCAGAATACAAGTTTACCTCACTTAAAAGAGCATATGGTCACACTTTTTAACAACTAATGCCACATGTGACATAATTTTATGTGACCAAAGCCCACAAGAAGACACTCATTCTGTGACCAAATGGTTGCAATCAGCCACACATACATAAAAATAAAGTGGACATTGCATGGACAATAGTGACAGCAAAATACAGTTTCGCTTGATTTTTAAAGAGCAAACGGTCGCACTTTTTAACACCTACGACCACATTTGGCGTAATTTTATGTGTCTAAAGCCCACAAGAAGACGCTCGTTGTGTGACCAAATGGTTCCAATCAGCCACACATACATAAAAATAAAGTGGTCATTGCATGGACAATAGTCACACAAAAAACAAGTTTACCTCACTTAAAAGAGCATATGGTTACACTTTTTAACACCTAAGGCCACATCTGGCATAATTTTATGCGACCAAAGCCCTCAAGAAGACACTTGTTGTGTGACCAAATGCAATCAGCCACACATACATAAAAGTAAAGGGGACATTGCATGGACAATAGTCACAGAATACACAAGTTTACTTCACTATAAAGAGCATATGGTCTGACTTTTTAACACCTACGGCCACATTTGGCATAATTTTATAAGACCAAAGCCCAAAAGAAGACACTCGTTGTGTGACCAAATGGTTGCAATCAGCAACACATACATAAAAATAAAGTGGACATTGCGTGGACAATAATCACACAAAATACAAGTTTACCTCACTTAAAGAGCATATGGTCACACTTTTTGACACCTAAGGCCACATCTGGCATAACTTTATGCGACCAAAGCCCTCAAGAAACACTCGTTATGTGACCAAATGGTTGCAATCAGCCACGCATACAAAAAAATAAAGTGGACATCGCATGGACAAAAGTCACAGAAAATACAAGTTTACTTCACTAAAAAGAGCATATGGTCAAACTTTTTAACACCTACGGCCACATTTGGCATAATTTTTTAAGACCAAAGCCCAAAAGAAGACACTCGTTGTGTGACCAAATGGTTGCAATCAGCCACACATACATAAAATTAAAGTGGACATTGTGTGGACAATAATCACACAAAATACAAGTTTACCTCACTTAAAGAGCATATGGTCACACTTTTTGACACCTAAGGCCACATCTGGCATAACTTTATGTGACCAAAGCCCTCAAGAAACACTCGTTGTGTGACCAAGTGGTTGCAATCAGCCACACATACAAAAAAATAAAGTGGGCATCGCATGGACAAAAGTCACAAAAAAATACAAGTTTACTTCACTAAAAAGATCATATGGTCAAACTTTTTAACACCTACGGCCACATTTGGCATAATTTTATAAGACCAAAGCCCAAAAGAAGACACTCGTTGTGTGACCAAAAGGTTGCAATCAGCCACACATACATAAAAATAAAGTGGACATTGCGTGGACAATAATCACACAAAATATAAGTTTACCTCACTTAAAGAGCATATGGTCACACTTTTTGACACCTAAGGCCACATCTGGCATAACTTTATGTGACCAAAGCCCTCAAGAAGACACTCGTTCTGTGACCAAATGGTTGCAATCAGCCACACATGCATAAAAATAAAGTGGACATCGCATGGACAAAAGTCACAGAAAATACAAGTTTACTTCACTAAAAAGAGCATATGGTCAAACTTTTTAACACCTACGGCCACATTTGGCATAATTTTATAAGACCAAAGCCCAAAAGAAGACACTCGTTGTGTGACCAAAAGGTTGCAATCAGCCACACATACATAAAAATAAAGTGGACATTGCGTGGACAATAATCACACAAAATATAAGTTTACCTCACTTAAAGAGCATATGGTCACACTTTTTGACACCTAAGGCCACATCTGGCATAACTTTATGCGACCAAAGCCCTCAAGAAGACACTCGTTCTGTGACCAAATGGTTGCAATCAGCCACACATGCATAAAAATAAAGTGGACATCGCATGGACAAAAGTCACAGAAAATACAAGTTTACTTCACTAAAAAGAGCCTATGGTCAAACTTTTTAACACCTACGGCCACATTTGGCATAATTTTATAAGACCAAAGCTCAAAAGAAGACACTCGTTATGTGCCCAAATGGTTGCAATCAGCCACACATACATAAAAATAAAGTGGACATTGTGTGGACAATAATCACACAAAATACAAGTTTACCTCACTTAAAGAGCATATGGTTAGTATTCTTGACACCTAAGGCCACATCTGGCATAACTTTATGCGACCAAAGCCCTCAAGAAGACACTCGTTGTGTGACCAAATGGTTGCAATCAGCCACACATACATAAAAATAAAGTGGACATTGCATGAACTATAGTCACATAAAATACAAGTTTACTTCACTAAAAAGAGCATATGGTCAGACTTTTTAACACCTATGGCCACATTTGGCATAATTTTATATTACCAAAGCCCACAAGAAGACACTCGTTGTGTGACCAAATGCTTGCAATAAGCCACACATAGATAAAAATAAAGTGGTCATTGAATGGACAATAGTCACCCAGAATACAAGTTTACCTTACTTAAAAGAGCATATGGTCACACTTTTTAACAACTAATGCCACATTTGACATAATTTTATGTGACCAAAGCCCACAAGAAGACACTTGTTCTGTGACCAAATGGTTGCAATCAGCCACACATACATAAAAATAAAGTGGACATTGTGTGGACAATAGTCACACAAAATAAAAGTTTACCTCGCTTAAAATACCATATGGTTACACTTTTTAACACCTAAGGCCACATCTGGCGACACATACATAAAAATAAAGGTTGCAATCAGCGACACATAATTTTATGCGACCAAAGCCCTCAAGAATACACTCGTTGTGTGACCAAATGGTTGCAATCAGCGACACATACATAAAAATAAAGGGGACATTGCATGGACAATAGTCATATAAAATACAAGTTTACTTCACTATAAAGAGCATATAGTCAGACTTTTTAACACCTACGGCCACATTTGGCATAATTTAATGTTACCAAAGCCCACAAGAAGACACTCGTTGTGTGACCAAATGGTTGCAATAAGCCACACATACTTAAAAATAAAGTGGTCATTGCATGGACAATACTCACTCAGAATACAAGTTTACCTCCCTTAAAAGAGAAAATGGTCACACTTTGTAACAACTAATGCCACATTTGACATAATTTTATGTGACCAAAGCCCACAAGAAGACACTCGTTGTGTGACCAAATGCTTGCAATAAGAGACATATACATAAAAATAAAGTGGTCATTGCATGGACAATAGTCACCCAGAATACAAGTTTACTTTACTTAAAAGAGGATATGGTCACACTTTTTAACAACTAATGCCACATTTGACATAATTTTATGTGACCAAAGCCCACAAGAAGACACTCGTTTTGTGTCCAAATGGTTGCAATCAGCCACACATACATAAAAATAAAGTGGACATTGCATGGACAATAGTCACAGAAAATACAAGTTTACTTCACTAAAAAGAGCATATGGTCAGACTTTTTAACACCTACGGCCACATTTGGCATAATTTTATGTTACCAAAGCCCATGAGAAAACACTCGTTGTGTGACCAAATGGTTGCAATAAGCCACACATATTTAAAAATAAAGTGGTCATTGCATGGACAATACTCACCCAGAATACAAGTTTACCTCACTTAAAAGAGCATATGGTCACACTTTTTAACAACTAATGCCACATGTGACATAATTTTATGTGACCAAAGCCCACAAGAAGACACTCATTCTGTGACCAAATGGTTGCAATCAGCCACACATACATAAAAATAAAGTGGACATTGCATGGACAATAGTGACAGCAAAATACAGTTTCGCTTGATTTTTAAAGAGCAAACGGTCGCACTTTTTAACACCTACGACCACATTTGGCGTAATTTTATGTGTCTAAAGCCCACAAGAAGACGCTCGTTGTGTGACCAAATGGTTCCAATCAGCCACACATACATAAAAATAAAGTGGTCATTGCATGGACAATAGTCACACAAAAAACAAGTTTACCTCACTTAAAAGAGCATATGGTTACACTTTTTAACACCTAAGGCCACATCTGGCATAATTTTATGCGACCAAAGCCCTCAAGAAGACACTTGTTGTGTGACCAAATGCAATCAGCCACACATACATAAAAGTAAAGGGGACATTGCATGGACAATAGTCACAGAATACACAAGTTTACTTCACTATAAAGAGCATATGGTCTGACTTTTTAACACCTACGGCCACATTTGGCATAATTTTATAAGACCAAAGCCCAAAAGAAGACACTCGTTGTGTGACCAAATGGTTGCAATCAGCAACACATACATAAAAATAAAGTGGACATTGCGTGGACAATAATCACACAAAATACAAGTTTACCTCACTTAAAGAGCATATGGTCACACTTTTTGACACCTAAGGCCACATCTGGCATAACTTTATGCGACCAAAGCCCTCAAGAAACACTCGTTATGTGACCAAATGGTTGCAATCAGCCACGCATACAAAAAAATAATGTGGACATCGCATGGACAAAAGTCACAGAAAATACAAGTTTACTTCACTAAAAAGAGCATATGGTCAAACTTTTTAACACCTACGGCCACATTTGGCATAATTTTTTAAGACCAAAGCCCAAAAGAAGACACTCGTTGTGTGACCAAATGGTTGCAATCAGCCACACATACATAAAATTAAAGTGGACATTGTGTGGACAATAATCACACAAAATACAAGTTTACCTCACTTAAAGAGCACATGGTCACACTTTTTGACACCTAAGGCCACATCTGGCATAACTTTATGTGACCAAAGCCCTCAAGAAACACTCGTTGTGTGACCAAATGGTTGCAATCAGCCACACATACAAAAAAATAAAGTGGGCATCGCATGGACAAAAGTCACAAAAAATACAAGTTTACTTCACTAAAAAGAGCATATGGTCAAACTTTTTAACACCTACGGCCACATTTGGCATAATTTTATAAGACCAAAGCCCAAAAGAAGACACTCGTTGTGTGACCAAAAGGTTGCAATCAGCCACACATACATAAAAATAAAGTGGACATTGCGTGGACAATAATCACACAAAATACAAGTTAACCTCACTTAAAGAGCATATGGTCACACTTTTTGACACCTAAGGCCACATCTGGCATAACTTTATGTGACCAAAGCCCTCAAGAAACACTCGTTGTGTGACCAAATGGTTGCAATCAGCCAGACATACAAAAAAATAAAGTGGGCATCGCATGGACAAAAGTCACAAAAAATACAAGTTTACTTCACTAAAAAGAGCATATGGTCAAACTTTTTAACACCTACGGCCACATTTGGCATAATTTTATAAGACCAAAGCCCAAAAGAAGACACTCGTTGTGTGACCAAAAGGTTGCAATCAGCCACACATACATAAAAATAAAGTGGACATTGCGTGGACAATAATCACACAAAATACAAGTTAACCTCACTTAAAGAGCATATGGTCACACTTTTTGACACCTAAGGCCACATCTGGCATAACTTTATGTGACCAAAGCCCTCAAGAAACACTCGTTCTGTGACCAAATGGTTGCAATCAGCCAGACATGCATAAAAATAAAGTGGACATTGCATGGACAATAGTCACAGAAAATACAAGTTTACTTCACAAAAAAAGAGCATATGGTCAAACTTTTTAACACCTACGGCCACATTTGGCATAATTTTATAAGACCAAAGCCCAAAAGAAGACACTCGTTGTGTGACCAAAAGGTTGCAATCAGCCACACATACATAAAAATAAAGTGGACATTGCGTGGACAATAATCACACAAAATATAAGTTTACCTCACTTAAAGAGCATATGGTCACACTTTTTGACACCTAAGGCCACATCTGGCATAACTTTATGCGACCAAAGCCCTCAAGAAGACACTCGTTCTGTGACCAAATGGTTGCAATCAGCCAGACATGCATAAAAATAAAGTGGACATTGCATGGACAATAGTCACAGAAAATACAAGTTTACTTCACAAAAAAAGAGCATATGGTCAAACTTTTTAACACCTACGGCCCACATTTATGCATAATTTAATAAAGACCAAAGCCCAAAAAAAAGACACTCGTTGTGCTGGACCAAAAGACGTTAGCAAATCAGCACACAATACATAAAAAAATAAAGTGGACATTGCGTGGACAAATAATACACACAAAATATAAGATTACTCACTTAAAGAGCAATATGGTCACACTTTTGACCACACTCTAAGGCCACATTCTGGCATAACTTTATGTGAACCAAAAGCCCATCAAGAAGACACTCGTTTGTGACCCAAATGGTTGCAATCAGCCACACATGCATAAAAATAAGTGGACATCCGCATGGACAAAAGTCACAGAAAATACAAGGTTTACTTCACTAAAAAAGAGCAATATGGTCAAACTTTTTAACACCTACGGCCACATTTGGCAATAATTTTCATAAGACCAACAGCCAAAAGAAGACACTCAAGTTGTGGTGACGCAAAAGGTTGCAATCAGCCGACACATACAATAAAAATAAAGTGGACATTGCGTGGACAATAATCACACAACAAATACAAGTTAACCTCACTTAAAAGAGCATATGGTCACAACTATTTTGACCACCTAGGCCACCCATCTGGCATAAACTATTATGTGACCAAAGCTCAGAAACACACTCGTTGTGTGACCAAACCTCCATGGTTGCAATCAGCCAGACATACAAAAAAATAAAGTGGGCATCGCATGGACAAAAGTCACAAAAACATACAAGTTTACTTCACTAAAAAGAGCATATGGTCAAACTTTTTAAACACTTACGGCCAACTATTTGCGCAATAATTTTTATAAGACGCAAAGCCCAAAAAGAAGACACTCGTTGTGTGACCAAAAGGTTTGCAATCAGCCACACATACATAAAAATAAAGTGGGACATTGCCGTGGACAATAATCACACAAAATACAAGTTTACCTCACTTAAAGAGCATATGGTCACACTTTTTGACACCTAAGGCCACATCTGGCATAACTTTATGCGACCAAAGCCCTCAAGAAACACTCGTTGTGTGACCAAATGGTTGCAATCAGCCACACATACAAAAAAATAAAGTGGACATCGCATGGACAAAAGTCACAGAAAATACAAGTTTACTTCACTAAAAAGAGCATATGGTCAAACTTTTTAACACCTACGGCCACATTTGGCATAATTTTATAAGACCAAAGCTCAAAAGAAGACACTCGTTATGTGCCCAAATGGTTGCAATCAGCCACACATACATAAAAATAAAGTGGACATTGTGTGGACAATAATCACACAAAATACAAGTTTACCTCACTTAAAGAGCATATGGTTAGTATTCTTGACACCTAAGGCCACATCTGGCATAACTTTATGCGACCAAAGCCCTCAAGAAGACACTCGTTGTGTGACCAAATGGTTGCAATCAGCCACACATACATAAAAATAAAGTGGACATTGCATGGACTATAGTCACAGAAAATACAAGTTTACTTCACTAAAAAGAGCATATGGTCAGACTTTTTAACACCTACGGCCACATTTGGCATAATTTTATATTACCAAAGCCCACAAGAAGACACTCGTTGTGTGACCAAATGCTTGCAATAAGCCACACATACATAAAAATAAAGTGGTCATTGAATGGACAATAGTCACCCAGAATACAAGTTTACCTTACTTAAAAGAGCATATGGTCACACTTTTTAACAACTAATGCCACATTTGACATAATTTTATGTGACCAAAGCCCACAAGAAGACACTTGTTCTGTGACCAAATGGTTGCAATCAGCCACACATACATAAAAATAAAGTGGACATTGCGTGGACAATAGTCACACAAAATAAAAGTTTACCTCGCTTAAAATACCATATGGTTACACTTTTTAACACCTAAGGCCACAATTGGCGACACATACATAAAAATAAAGGTTGCAATCAGCGACACATAATTTTATGCGACCAAAGCCCTCAAGAATACACTCGTCGTGTGACCAAATGGTTGCAATCAGCGACACATACATAAAAATAAAGGGGACATTGCATGGACAATAGTCATATAAAATACAAGTTTACTTCACTATAAAGAGCATATAGTCAGACTTTTTAACACCTACGGCCACATTTGGCATAATTTTATGTTACCAAAGCCCACAAGAAGACACTCGTTGTGTGACCAAATGGTTGCAATAAGCCACACATACTTAAAAATAAAGTGGTCATTGCATGGACAATACTCACTCAGAATACAAGTTTACCTCCCTTAAAAGAGAAAATGGTCACACTTTGTAACAACTAATGCCACATTTGACATAATTTTATGTGACCAAAGCCCACAAGAAGACACTCGTTGTGTGACCAAATGCTTGCAATAAGAGACACATACATAAAAATAAAGTGGTCATTGCATGGACAATAGTCACCCATAATACTAGTTTACCTTACTTAAAAGAGGATATGGTCACACTTTTTAACAACTAATGCCACATTTGACATAATTTTATGTGACCAAAGCTCACAAGAAGACACTCGTTTTGTGTCCAAATGGTTGCAATCAGCCACACATACATAAAAATAAAGTGGACATTGCATGGACAATAGTCACAGAAAATACAAATTTACTTCACTAAAAAGAGCAAATGGTCAGACTTTTTAACACCTATGGCCACATTTGGCATAATTTTATGTTACCAAAGCCCATGAGAAGACACTCGTTGTGTGACCAAATGGTTGCAATCAGCCACACATACATAAAAATAAAGTGGACATTGTGTGGACAATAATCACACAAAATACAAGTTTACCTCACTTAAAGAGCATATGGTCACACTTTTTGACACCTAAGGCCACATCTGGCATAACTTTATGTGACCAAAGCCCTCAAGAAACACTCGTTGTGTGACCAAATGGTTGCAATCTGCCACACATACAAAAAAATAAAGTGGACATCGCATGGACAAAAGTCACAGAAAATACAAGTTTACTTCACTAAAAAGAGCATATGGTCAAACGTTTTAACACCTACGGCCACATTTGGCATAATTTTATAAGACCAAAGCCCAAAAGAAGACACTCGTTGTGTGACCAAAAGGTTGCAATCAACCACACATACATAAAAATAAAGTGGACATTGCGTGGACAATAATCACAAAAAATATAAGTTTACCTCACTTAAAGAGCATATGGTCACACTTTTTGACACCTAAGGCCACATCTGGCATAACTTTATGCGACCAAAACCCTCAAGAAGACACTCGTTGTGTGACCAAATGGTTGCAATCAGCCACACATACAAAAATATAAAGTGGACATTGCATGGACAAAAGTCACAGAAAATACAAGTTTACTTCACTAAAAAGAGCATATGGTCAAACTTTTTAACACCTACGGCCACATTTGGCATAATTTTATTAGACCAAAGCCCACAAGAAGACACTCGTTATGTGACTAAATGGTTGCAATCAGCCACACATACATAAAAATAAAGTGGACTTTGCATGGACAATAGTCACAGAAAATACAAGTTTACTTCACTAAAAAGAGCATATGGTCAGACTTTTTAACACCTACGGCTGTAAGGTCTTGCACTACCGGATCTATCTAGACGCGAGACCGTCAACGAGTGCAGAATCCTCGTTAACGGGTTGACGGATATCACCCTCCCACGGAACACGGAGACTATCACAACGTTGCACGGACGACAACGAACGCACCTACGAGCTGATTCTCTCCGGAATAACACGAAAAACACTGATAAACTCGAGATCGCCCTTCTGCTTAATCTCACACGAATTCTGCAAAAGTCCCCTAATGATTCGAGTTAATCCCTAATTATAGAGGCTCATTAGAGTTTGTCATGGGCCAAACTCGAATCAGGCCCAAGGCCCATTCGATTTTGTCCCCTTGACAATCTCGAATCTGTCTTATAGGGTATATTCGAATTTACTACAAATTCGAATTTCATCAAATGACAAATTCGAATTTGTTCTAAATTCCAATTTCACATATTAACTTTATATTTTAACTTATGTTTTAACTTATGTTTGAATTTATCTTTGAACTTTATGTTTGAACTTCTTGTAATACATTACATTAAGTTCAAACATACAATCAATAACTATCAAACATATATAAACACTTATATCAAATACTTGTTAATATTCAATGCTTTGTAGTATTACTTGAACCGAAATGCTAATCCACTTATACTGCTATCGTCACACAGGGTGTACCAACAGACTCCCCCTTGACGATAGCTTCTAACAATTTACATTTTGGCTAAGTACTTTGTTTATTTATTTAAACTGCTGCCAGCATACAAACCTTTCTCAACACATACTTTAATTACATTCTGATACTTTCTAGCCTCAGACTCCATATGTGCATCACTTGAGATTTTGTGATTGTAGAGCACTTGCATGTCATCTTTTGAAAGGTTCACTAGGTGTAGCGGATCATAGACTCTAAGAATTTCTTTTACTTCGAAGTCTTCCATCACTGCTTCTCCTGTCTCACTCTCCACATACCACCAATTGAGATTTTTCATGACGTCCTGTGGCATTGGCTTGAGAGGAACCTTCTTCAGACATCTAACTGGTTTGTATTGAATTTTCATCCACGGACGACCAGTTAGAAGGTCAATTCGAGTGTTGTCCATCACTCGTTTACCCACCCTTGGATTGAGCCGCTCGAATTTCCTCGACCTCCCTTCTTTCTGATGATCTTTGCTATTATTTCAGCATAAGGGTCGTCGTCGATGTTGATAAGCTCCTTCCATGCAAATGCGTTTATTTCAATCTTTGGCAAGGATTGAAAACTTTCAGACTTCTTCTGAGGTACTGGAGGCCATCTTTTCTTTTGATAATGAATAGCTGCAATTCTCGATCAAAGAACCAGCTCAAAATATTTCCTGATAACTCTCCAGCACCCGGCACACGCATTTTCTTCTTCAGCTCTAACTCTGTTTTCTCTGCCCTAAACCATAGCTTTCTTTTTTTTTTCGTTGATAAGCTCTCTGGCATGCTCGTCACTCGATGATTCACCATTTAAAGCAACTTTTACCACTTCTATGTCAACCACATTATTTCCTTCTGTTACGTATGTATCTGTGATGGGGTTTTGTTGAACAATGATCTCACTTGCTTCATCATCTTCATCAACATAAACTTCATCATCAGATTTCCAGTCAACAATCTCCTCGGACACAAACTCACCTTCTTCTAAATCCTCCATTTCGTCTTCGAAATCAAAACCAAAGTCTAAAGGGTCTTCATCGATATCCATTAGCGCTTCAATCATTTCATGTATCTCAGACTCTGTGACTTTTGAGGAACTAGCCTCACCTCCCGCAGCACCTAACTGTCCCGGCTCCCCCTAAATCTCAGCATGTTGAGCAGCAGAAAAATCTACTGGCTCATTATCCTTTTGTGCACTGGGATCATTGCCGTCTTCATCTCCATCCCTTGGCAGCTCTTCCTGATCCCGGCAACTCGTCTCCCCCTGAGCCTTTAGGTTTTTCAATAATTGCTCAATAAGGGAGCGCATTGATCGAATCTCAGCCGCCTGATTGGAAACAAAGGTTTTGAGCTCTAAGTTTTCTTCCTCAATCTTGCCTAGAACTTTCTTCAATTCAGCATTCTCGTTGTCAATTTGTGCATTATGCTTCTGTATTTCGCTGAGAGCTGCTGTCAAACCAAAGATTTGGACTTGTTGGAAGTCGACCTTGCTTTTTAACTCAGAAAACCGTTGATTGTCCATGAAAGTGGATGATGTGGATGGTATGGATTGTATGGGAGTTGGAATGATTGGCGAGAGACTGTATGGTTCAACAGGTGGTGGTGGTGGTATGGTTGTTTGAACGGGTGGATGTTGAGGTATTTCTGGCTGGGAAGTAGAGGCCGAGGGAGCTCCCTGCATGAACCTATGGCGTTTGGCCCGTTGCCGATGTACCAAAGGTGCTACCTCCTCTTCTTCATAATCAGAGTCGTCTGACTCCTCTGAAGCTCTTTTCCTCCTAACTCCTTCCTCAGTCATAACTAAACGTGAGCCATATGTCCCTATTTGGATGGATGGATCTGCAGTTACATTCTCTGGAGCCTCAATCTCAATTTCTTCAGTTTCCTCTGATTCTGTACCTGAAGTTGACTTGTCTTCACCTGCTGGCTCAGGTTGATACTCATCGACTTCCCTAAGTACGTCAATTTCTCCCTCTGTATAACACCCTGCTTTGTAATTTTTGCGTTTATGTTGCAATTTGCATTTGATGAAGTAATTTGTGGATTAAAGGAAGTTAATTGCTAAATAATGAAATTAAGTGATGAAATTATTTAGTATGTGTTATGAGTTATTTATATGGCACCAAATTGAAAAATGAGATAAATGAAACTTTAGTGGCTAAAATGAAAATGATGAAAACTTTCAATAAATATATATACCCAAATATGAGACTTAATGCTCATTCATCCCCATTTCACTATAAAGTCTCTGCTCCCTATTTTATCTTTCAATATATTACGGTTCATCATCTTCATCTCAAGGATCATCAAAACATTGCAAATAATCAAAGATTCAAGCTATAATCAAACATCAAAGCAACAATCTGCAAGATTCTTGAGGTAATTCTAACTTTTATTCTTTCTTTGGTTCAAAATGAAGCCTACGCTTCTTATGCTTAAGAAACCCAAAAGATCAGAATTTTAGCATTCGAATCTAGCTATGTTTAGTATTAAAAAGTTGAAATTAAACTCATGCATGTTATAATTATGAATTGAAATTAAAGAATTTGGATGTGTCGTGACTTGTGTGTTTGCGTGGGTGTATAACACTGAAACCATGAACGTTTCAGTATATATATATATATATACCGAAACCCCTCAATACTGAAACCTTGAGATGTACCGAAACCATAAAAGGTTTCGGTAATAATACTGAAACTCCCTTTTGACTAGTGAAACCTTAAAAGGTTTCGGTATATATATTGAACCCTAGTGAAACCTTAAAAGGTTTCGGTATATATAGTGAAGCCTAGTGAAACCTTAAAAGGTTTCGGTATATATAGTGAAACCTAGTGAAACCTTAAAAGGTTTCAGTATATATAGTGAAACCTCAAATGGTTCGGTATATATAGTGAAACCTAGTGAAACATACCTAAACTATATGGGATGTACAGAAACCTTGTTGAATACTGAAACCTTTTCAATACAAAAACCTATAGAAACTATATATGGATACCGAAACCCTCTTTACTACTGAAACCATTTGCAAACTACCGAAACCTTCAAGGTTTCGGTATTGTTGAAACCAAAACAGTAATCAATTAACTTATTATTTTTTTTTAATAATAAATTCATGAATATATAGTGTGATCCAATGAACGTATATAGCAACATACTTTTTATCTAAATTAAGACAAAGCATGTTTAATCAATCTTATATATATATATATATATATATATATATATATATATATATATATATATATATATATATATATATATATATATATATATATATATATATATATAGAATATGGTTCGTGTGAGTACCTAAAAAATGCAGAGTACCGTGAGTACCTGTGAACACACGGGTTTCAGATATGAACTTGCTCCGAAAAAAAGTTTTTTTTTGAATTTTTTTTTCGTATTCATTTAGATACAAATAATATAAGACTATTTGTAAAAAATTATATACATTTACACTTTCTATCATCTTAAAAGTCATGTGAACGTGAAAAAATTCATGTGAACATGCTTAGTTGTGAACACACGTTCACAACAGTACAGTTCATGTGAACACACACGTTTCACATAGTTCTAGAGTGTGTTTAGGTGTGATTTTTTGCAAGTAGTTTTATATTATTAATTTAAATATGATTATGAAAAAAAATTTCAAAAAAAATGATTTTAAGCGAGGTACCTCCGGTACTCCGCAAAACTAGTGGTACTCATTTGAACCCAAATCTATATATATATATATATATATATATATATATATATATATATATATATTCTTAAATTTAATTAAGTAACCATTGGTCAAACTTAAGTATATTTAAAATCTGCAAAATATTTAGCAAGAAATTACAATTTAAGATACTTTAATTTTAAGCAAGTTCATTAATTTGTTACATGTTCTGTAATATAAAATTACAGACACATCACTGTATGCTCATTATTAATTAAAGCATAATAGTTCGGATACGGGTTAAAGCTTATTTAAAGAGTCGGCCTTCAGAAATAATGCAAAGCCATAATAAAGCCTAGATAAGCAAGTGCAAGCATTTCAGAGCAATTTAAAGCATAGAATAGCCGGTGCAAGCATTTTCAGTACGGTGAGTAATAATTATTCTTGTTTACATGTATTTTATGAAATTGAGACATAATTTGCTTCTATATGCCTTCCTTGGAATTCAATAGACTGTTGTGAGTGAAGGCGAACACTGTGGTACAGGCGATACCCAGCTTAGCCGGATCTTACACCTGATCTATTAATGTGCATAATATATTGTTATCTGTTTATTGTTCTGCATATCATACAGCAAGCTTTGTTTGAGCGTTTCTTTGTGCATTTTCATAAGCATTATACGTAGCAAGCAAGCAATTCTGATGCTCACCACTATCCCAAGCATTATGCGGGTAGCTAGCCCCGTATCACCGACTGATCATCGGAAGCGGTAACCCCTAGTGGTGGCATCTCCTTTCTGCGGGAAATGTCTCAATTGTGCAAGCATTCTTTCTGGGTAATAAGCAAGCAAGCAAGCATAACATGCCTTTATAGGCACTTTCGCCTCATATTTTACATGCATTCTTGAATATCTGTTTACTCACTAAGCTTTAGCTTACAGTTGCTATTCACAATTTTTACAGGAAAAGGTTAAGAACAAGCTGGACCTTCTGCATAGGTCTATTATCTGATCAACCTAGAGGACTTAGCTAACTTTCAGCTTGTGGTATAGCTTTATGGTGCCTTGGGGTCTGGGTAGCTGCTTTTAATTATATTGTGATGTAATAGCAATTTAGTACTGTAACCTTGTAGCACGTGTAGTGCATGACATATTGTAATATTTATTTAGATTTATGCAAGCTTTAGACTTTTTATTTTGTTTATGGCTATTGTTATTATTCCTGGGATAAGCAAGCGTGATTAAAGCAAGGATGTGACACTCTGGTTGTTCCAATAGATCTCCAACTAATTGAGCCGTGATTTCCTCATTTGCATGGGGACCCGCTGCCCAAATCTCTTCCAATGTTTGTGTTATCGGATCAGATACTGCTGGTGCACTTGAAGGTCCAGCCTCTTCCGGCTCTTGAGGTTGGCTTGTTGAAGGCCTATCTGCCTGAATTTGTCTCGCGGAAGGCCTTTGCCTTTTTGTCTGTTGTTGAGGGTGTGGCTGTTGCTGTGGCTGTTATCTCCATTGACCAATGAGCCCACTTTTCATATACGACGACTTCGTGATATCCTGACTATATCCCATTCTCACAAAAGCCGCTTGCCTAATAGCTAATGAGAAATCTATCGGCCCGTTCTCCTCCTCTTGAGTGCCTAACTGCAGCACTTGGCATAGTATGTCAGCTGAAAATACCAAAGGATGCCCAGCAATCCTTGTCCTCAAAACTGTCGGAGTGACAGTACAATCTACTTGCAGATGATCATAGAACTGACGCACGTAAGGAATGACGATCTGGATATTGTGAGACAGCGCAAACGAGATTCTGGAGCCCACCAAGAAATCCACCATCTGGCGGAAGGCTTGCGCCTCAGGAATAGCATGGTCAGGAGAAATGACCATGTTATGCTTTGGAACAAAATTCTATCCGCCATGTCTACACAATATAGCAAATAAAATATTAGAATTATTAAAAGGAAGTAAACTTGTTTAAATTCAAATTTGTTTCATTTTGAACTTGTATAAGGACAAAATCCAACACTTATGAATTTCTACAAGTTTAATTAAAATTGTAATTAAATAATTCGAATATAATGTCAAATTCGAATAACAGATTCGAATGAACACACACTCATGTTTAATGACCTTTTCGAGTTTAGTGACAAACTCGAAACTGGTCATGAACAAACTCGAAGGAGTCGGCCATTATCATCACAAAAATCCAAGATTTTAACCGTGTTAGACTTAGAAAATCACATCTATTAGTCCTACTAGGTTCTAATCAATGATTTTTGTATTCAATTTGACTTTTCACCGGTTTAAAGTTTGTAATTTTGAAAAACAAACTTTCTACCAATAAAACTTCAAAATCCAATAATTTTGGCCTAAATGGAGTATAAAACTACCTAAATCTAGTGTAATACACTTGGTTATACCTAGATCTACTGTAGTATCGAACCCAAACGAACAGAAACTCGTCAAATAGTAAGAATATCGAAAACGGCAAACTCGAGACCAGACTCGAAATCGCTCAGACAAACTCGAAGGTATAGAATCGAAGGTAGATGATTTATGACCATCACTGTTGACCTATTTATACCAACAACATTCGAGTTTGATGCCAACCTCGAATTTACTGACAGATTCGAGGCCCTGCCAATTCGACTTTGGCTTAGACTCGAATGCAATCTGAAACCTTTAAAATTTCGAAAATATTTCAACGTTTTCAACCTTTCCAACCTTTTCAAGTAACGGAATAAACTATGCCAAATCTTTTACCCTAAGCACAAGATTTTCACGCAATGTTTATTTTATTCAACTAGGAATGCACCCTCAGTAATTTTTGACCTTTTGCTTAAGTAAAAAATAAAATAAAATAAAATAAAATAAAATAAACTAAAAATAAAATTAAACTTATATAAAGTTAAAATTTTGAACAAAAATTAAACTTAGACTAATCTACATTATTTAGAATTTACAACCTATACTAAAAACTTAACAAAATATTTTTGACGAGTATAGTCAAAGAAAGGTTCAATCAGATAGCGGTGTCGAATACTCACTTTCAGTACTTAAACCTTCACACTTAGGAATTTTTGATTCCTTTGATTGTTTGTCGTGACATACATTTCTAGCCGATTGTTGGTATTATTTTCCCATTAAACATGCTACACTTCGGAATATCCGTTGGCCTTTTTATTTATCATGAAAATATCTTACGTGACTCAGACATAGACATACTTTTATGATCAAGGCATACAGACAATGACTCTAACTTTTTGGTATTTGCAAACTTTCTTTAAAAGGCAAACATCGGACACATGTCTGTATTTACGTACAACAAAGTGTCTTAGTTTATCTTAAGGTTTATTTTTAAAGCTAGCAAGACAGCGGTGACAGGTCTGTACCGACGTACAACAAAGCGACTTATCTTGCTAACCCGAATCAAAACAGAGGCAACAGGTCTGTACTTACGTACAACAGAGTTACATGTTTTTGACTCTCAATTTTGTATGATTTTTCTATGCTCTCCCTTTTAAGATGTATTTGATGTTGCTATACATCCCCAGAAAGTTTGCATACCTCATTTATAGTAAAAGTTTGTATGTCTCGTACATAAAAATTAAGACCGATTGGTCATACATTTAAGTTAGTGACACGTTTGACTTCTTCTTGAGTATTTCATTAGCCTTGAGATTTCCTATACGTATTATACCTACCAACATCTCTAACTAGATAATGCACAACACTTAGAATTTAAGGTGCATTATGTGTGAAAGCCTAACCACTTAGAGTTTGTAACGACTGTGCTAATTTTCGTCACTTTGAACCTATGCATCTACGACTTTACTCTTTTTCTGATATTCTCTTTTTTTTTGAATTTTTTTTATGGTTTTCTCTCTTTTTTTTTTTTTTTGGTTTTTATAAGTAATAGCA
>JAANYP010000425.1:0-30204 GCA_020465985.1 Centrapalus pauciflorus
CACTATATGGACGTTTTCAAAATACATCGATATAACTTCAAAATATAGAAATATTTTACATAGCCCGAAATGATAAAGAGTAGTTTGCAAATTACAGAGATTTAAATACATAATTAAATTAACCAAAATAATGCAAATAAATCTCCGAGAGTTTCAAAATTAATGTGACTCCATATGTATGGAAGCCTTGAAATTACTTCTGGTGCAGTGCACTTGCCTTAATCACCTGAAAATACACGATAAAATACGTCAACAAAATTGATGGTGAGCTCATAGGTTTACACGTAAATGTGACTTGTATGGACATCAACAGTTGAGTTTGAATTTATAAAATCATAAATTCCATGTTATGTATTACATATAAACCATCATGCAACTAAAACTTAATTATGAGTTTGCCCTGTGCAGTATTCCCATATGTAATACCGTAATGTTAAATATGTATGCATTCCGCCGTTAGCCGGTTAAGACTAACCTGAATGGGGGACATGACTCCCGATAGATCTATCCACAATATATTAGCGGTTACAAATAAATATAACTAACGGTTCATGATTTGAGGGCTGATGGAATCACATGTGTAATACATAATAGAAATGAAGTAGTTTCCGTGTCCATATGAAAACGTAGCATGTATTTCAACCCCAAAACATAGCAGTGTGAAAATAGAGGCTATAAAGACTCACCAAGAGTGCGATGGCAAAATATGCGTGAAAAATGCAAGTTTATAATCTCCCATATATGATAATATGATTGATGGGTGATGATCCGGATATGATTAACCAAGCCCTAAATGATATAAGAGACTTAATAATCTCCCATATATGATAATATGTATATATAAAGGTTTTCTTAAATCACCCAACATTACAAGTTTTTGAATAAAACTCACTTAAAACGTCAAGTTTATATATATATATATATATATATATATATATATATATATATATATATATATATATATATATATATATATATATATAATTTTCCAGCTTTTTGAAGGCTTTTCGGCCAAATTTGAGGCTGTTTTTGACTAAGCTCCAAAACGATTTAGGCTTTGATTTTATTAAACATTAAACTACTATATACAAAGAATTTTTAAAATCAAGAACAACCATTTTTCTAGGTTTTTAGGTTAGGGAAAAAGCTCGTTAAAAACTCTATGTTGGCCATTTTTGAGCTGTCAAACTTTCAGGTTCCCAAACAATATCTGGGGGTTCTAAACTCCATAATAAATTATGAAAACTTCCAGATTTTTAGTTAAGACATAGATCTAACTTTTGAGACAAGAATCAACTCATTTTGTTAAGTTATGAATTAGTTATGATTTTTCAAAGTTGATGCAACTTTTCTGCCGAATTTCCGTATGTCATAAACTTGAAATAACTTGTGATTCTTGTGGTTTCAAAGACTACTCGTATAAAAGTTATAAAACACATTTATATAAATTGTTTTCTTAATATTTACACTTACATGATGTGTTTATATATTTATAAACACATTTGAAGAAAACAACTTAAAAACATAAACTAGTGATTTATAAACTTGAGTTTTTATGAAACTTGTTGTTGTTGGTGATTATATATATTTTGCAAGACTTATATAAACATAAATATAAGATGTTATAAGTTAGTATTTACTTAGTTTGATGTTTTAGAAGAATGAAAATGAGTAGAAGGTTGGATCTTCAAAGGTTGCACCAATAACACTTCAAGATATGAAGAACACTTGAAAGAAAAAAATTGTGTGGAGTATATGTGTGTGTGTGGCCGGTTTCTAGAGAGGGAAAAAGAGATTTTTGGTGTGAAAAAAAATGAAAGAAAAGCTCTTTATTTATAGAGAAAATTGGATCTTGAAAAGATGGTGAAATGATGAAGGATATGGAGGTGGAGTGTGAGATCTTGTTTGAATTGAAAGAGGAGGATTTGATTTTAATATGTTGAGTAAAAAAAATTATATTTCAAGGTCCTTGTGTCCTTCCCTATGGCCGGCCCTATATGGGTATTATTGATGTATTTTCATTTTTTTTTGTATAAAAGTATTTAGAAATGTATTGTATTTCCCTTTTCTTGTAATTTCATAAATACTTTTGGATGTTTTGTTTTAATGAGTTGTTTTAGTCTTGCATAATTAATGTTAAGTGATTGTATTAGTGTATGATTAGTGTCACTAATCATAATTTAATTATGTACTTAGTTGAATTAATCCTTCATATCGTAAATCGATCGGATTAATTGATTTCCCGATTCTTCGCACTGATGAATTTGATTCTAATTGAGTTGAATTTCCTTGTGAACATTGTTAATACCTTTGATTAATTACTAATGACCACAGATTAGGTTATAAATGGCTAGTAAATACTGATTAGGTCATAGTTGCTAACCTGGTTTAATGTCGGATGTTACAGATCTGGCCATTAGACATGCTGGTGGATTTTGCGGTGTATCCCCCTCAGCAGCAGTGTCTGAATCAGAATCGGACGTTGTAGCGTAGTCAGCCAATCCACTACGATCCGCCATGTAGAAATTCTTGCCCTTGTCATCTTTTTCATCAGTATCCGCATCATCCCAATAGTCTTCTTGGGCAACGAGTGTTAGAACTAATTTTGATTGATGAAATAAATTAAGTCAAAGGGTATAAAGTGTAAATAGGCAATAGTTGTAAATGAAATATAAATAGTATTTTGACTTTTTGTAGAAATCAGATCTGACATATCAATTTGTATATTTTTGCACGGAAATATTTGGGAGCATTTAGGGCTACAGTGGTTGTTCTTCATTTCACACATCTCTGTAATCATTTGATCTTAATCAAATCATTCGGTTAGTGTTTCTAATCTTGTTCTTAATTGTTTGTGCTTAATTGTTGATTGAAATCATAGGAATTATTGGTATCAGAGCTTTTATGGATGATTTTTGATTGAAAATATTGAAAACCGTCACTGTTTTATCATCTTTTTCAAAAAATTGAAAAATCAACTAGGGTTTTGATTCTGTTGATCTTTGTTCTTGATTCTTGGATCGAAGGAAAGTTTTTGAAAATCGATCACATTGATCATAAACTTAAACTGAAATTCCAAACACCAAAAAAGATCCTTTGATTTTTCAGAAAATTCGAAAATAAACTTGATCTTCACTGTTCTATTGAAAAACAAGGGTTTTAATCTGTATTTGGTCTAAGTGACTTCAGAAAAAGTGTTTGAAATTGAAAACCTCACCTTCGATATCAAATTGGGATCAATTAAGGCATTTTTACAAAATTAATTGAATTCCAGACTTAAAATTTTTGAAAAACTCAGAAAACTCGATTATAACATTGTTCTAGTGTCAATCGAGTTAACAGCTATTGTTACTTGAGTTGACAGCACTTGTTAATCGAGTTGAAAGACTTGATAATCGAGTTGATCATTCTTTTCATTCAAGTTGACTTGAATTTCATTCGAGTTGACTTGAAGTTCATTCGAGTTGACTTGAAGTTCCATTCGAGTTGGAAAAAAGTTTCAATCGAGTTTTAGAAAACAAGTGTGAATTTTTCAATCTTAATTCGAGCTTACACTTACATTCTTTCGAGTTTATTGATAGTTGATTCGAGTTGGCTCCTTTTTTTATCCGAGTTGACTATCGTGTGAATCGAGTTGAATCACATTTGATTCGAGTTGTATAGAAGACCAATTCGAGTTGCATTATTCTTCTAACTTAGTTGATTTTTCTAGATTCGAGTTGAGTACTTCATTGTTCGAGTTTGTTACACTCTTTGATCAAGTTGATCTATTCATTGTTCGAGTTTTTTACCTTCATTATTCGAGTTTGATCAATTTTTATTCGGTTGATCAAATTTTCAAATTCAATCAAAATATCATTTTAAAGATATTGGAAGATTCCTGTAATTCAATCATCATGTCCAAATATGCACTTGCAATGGGGTCGGAAACAAAACCTCCAATTCTTTACCGAGGAGAATATGTACAATGGAGGGAAAGATTTCTGGAGTTCATCAGTTTTCACGACCTATCTGAAGAAATGTTAAACTCACTTACTGATGGATCAGCTGTGTTCCTGGAAACAATTCCTGTTGTACCCACCGGTAACCCTCCAATACCGGAAAGAACTGTTGAGGTAACTAACCTAACAGAGGCACAAAAGCGGAGAAAACTGGGGGACAAGACAGCAAGAAAGTTGTTGCTGATATCCATCCCAAATGACATATACACCTGCCTGACAAACACTAAAACAGCCAAATCCATCTGGGATGAGGTGTGTAAGTTGATGTGGGGATCAGACAGGACAGCTACAAACAGAGCACGGAACATCTTAATGATGTTTGAAAATTTAAGAGCTAGAGAGGGGGAATTGTTGGAGAATACGTACTTGAGGTTTGTCAGCTTAGTAAGTGAGATGAAGAGGAACGATGTCACTAAGTCCAACTTAGACATCAATGTTAAATTTCTGAACGTACTTAATCCAGAATGGGAAAAGTACGCAATGATCATTCAACAGACAAAAGATATTGAGGACATGGATTTCCATATGGTCTTCGAAAACCTTAACAACTATCAGGAAGTTGTTTTAAGGAAAATGTCCGGAAAGAAGAAAGCAGAAAAAGATACCGTTGATCCTTTAGCATTATTGGCAAACAAGAAATACAAGTATAAGCTAAAGAAGGAAAAACGTGTAGTCATAAGCAGCAGTTCATCTGAATCAGACTCATCAGATTCTGAAATAGAAGAAATGAAGAAACAAATGGCCTTATGGACTAAGGCATTTCAGAAGAAGTTTTACCGAAAACCCACCAATAACAAGATGAGATACAAAACTGGCTCACGAAAGTTTGATAAGGAGAGATATGACAAGTCAAGTGAAAGCAGGGGAAAGAAAGGTGATAAACATGATAAATCTGAAAAGTCAGCTAAGAAAGACACATAGCAAAAATGCTACAACTGTGGCAAGCCAGGACACTATGCCCGAGAGTGCAGAATGCCTGTAGTGAAAAACTCAGAATACTACACAAGAAAGGAACTTCTAGCAAAAGAAAAAGAAGTTGGAAAAGCTCTAATGGCTGAAGATGGTCATTGGCTGCAACTATCTGAGGATGAAGACATCTTAGATGAAGATGCACATATCTTCTTAAAGTCAGAGGTGTTTAACGAATCAGAACTGAGAGAGTCAGCAATGGTTGCAGAAAATGAAGTATGGGTAGGGTTGACGGATGAAGAGAATGAAGAAAAGGAAGAGTCTGATGAGGAACTAACTGAAGAGGTAGCAATGATGACAACAGGAGATGCTAGAGGCAGCAAGGATAGAGAAAGTGATGAATCAGATTCAGATAAATCGGAGAGTTTAGAGACACCTGAGGTACAATCTACCTCTGAATCTGAAAATGATAACTCCTGTATGCTTGAACAAAAACTAACACATTTGCTTTCATGCTAAAGAAATTTGAAAAATCTTTAAAAGCCGAAAAGAAAAATCCTCATTCCTTGGAAAACAAGCTAAATCAAGAACATGCGTTAGTGTTGGATTTTTCCAAGGATAAGGCATTAGCACTACAAGCTGTATCAGAATTACAAGATAAAACAAATGATCTTCAAAGTAAAATCCAAGAACTGAATAGCAATATATCTGACTTAAAAGAAAAACTGAATTTGGCTGAATCAGAAGCATAAGTTATTCTGTAAAATATCATGCCATTTTTGATGAACGAACAAAACTTTACGAGAAAATAAAATCATTGGAAGATAAGTTTATCAAACGAGGACAAACAAATCAAACAATATATTTAAATCAAACTAAAGACACAGAAGTTTATAATTGTAAATCTGGTATAGGTTGGAATAATCCTAAATATCTGACAAAGGCTATTTCAAATTCACCTACTTTATATGATGTCAGATACATGAATTTAGGATTACAAATGACATTTATGAAAGCATCAGATGAAATAGAATCAAGTGAAGATTCAAAGAGTCTAAGATCTGATAAAATTCAAAATTCTGTTGATTATAACAGAATCAATGAATTTAATCAAAATTCTTGCATTAATGAGGAGTATATTCATACATATCCTGACAAGGATTTATCTGAAAATACTACTTATTTTCAAAAGCTATATTTACCAACTTCAATTCTTGATAAGATGAACTCTGATCTTGAATTGCAAATCAAAACTTTTGAGACAGAAAATCAAAATCTTAAGGCTGAACTGAAATCTTTGGAACAAAAGTTGCAACAACAGCCTGAAAAAAAAATCAAAATCCGATCAACCACCTTCAATTCAACTTGATTCTATTAATTCTGAAAAAGATTTTGATCTGTATACGAACTAGGATTTTACTCATTGGAAGAAATGTTTGTTAAAATAGATGACTTTGTAAAACCATTACATAACAAACAACTTGATGATTCTAAAGAACCTGTTAGAATTCTGAAAAGAATATCTACAGATTCGAAGAATTCATCAGAAAATTCACCAAATTTAACACAGAAAAAGGAGAAACAAAAGTTCATTTTGTAACTCCTACTTATGAAAAGGGTGAATCATCTTCCTCGAAGGACTCTATTGCACAAAAGGTTCAATATTCCAAAGGAAAGAGACTTTTACAAAAGAAACGAGTTTCTAAAACGACTAATTCTCGTGTTTCTTGTATGTCAGATAATATTGTGAAAGGTTCTCGGAAGCAAGAATGTAGAAAGAAGCAGAGAGAAAAGAAAAACAAGAGTATAAGACAAGAGTGGAGAGTAAAAGAGACTGTTGTTACAGATAGGATTAGAAAATTTAAAAAAATCTGTCTGTAATAATAAACTTACTGATAAATGTTGTACTCAATACTCTAGGACTGCCTTAATTGCTTTAAACCTGCTTCTTGTAAATCAATGCATGTTAAATCTGATTAGTTTGTGTGGCTACCAAAGAAAAAGGATCCATATTTTAGACAGACAAAGGTTCCAAAGCAGCAACTTTCAAAAATAGTTCCACATCGAACTGTACAAAAATGGATACCGAAATGTACTGTTAAAAAGTGGATTCCTAAAATAAAAGATATATCAGATGAGAAGATCAGTATCAAACCACATGATTTACCGAAATCAAAAGTATCCAACTATAAGTGGGTATCTCATGTTTTATTTCGTTATATAGGTAAATCATGTGTGGTACCTTGACTCCGGACGCTCAAAGCACATGACCGGACAGAAAGAAACCCTCACTAACTTTGTTGATAAGTTTTGTGGGACGGTCCGATTCGGGAATGATCAATTCTGTCCGATCAAATGATATGGGAGTCTTGCGTACGATAAGATAACAATTCAGAAAGTCTTCTACGTTGACGATCTCGGTCACAATCTTTTCAGCATTGGACAACTCTGCGACAAAGGATTAGAGGTCAACTTAAAAGCAAATCGGTGCATCATAAGATCTGGAGAAGGAAAAGAAATCCTTGCAGGGAATAGGAAAACTAATCTGTACTCAATAGACCTATCCTCAATTAATCTGAAAAAGGATGTGTGCTTAATGTCAAAAGCAACATCTAAAATTTCTTGGCTATGGCATCGTCGCCTTTCTCACCTGAATTTCAAAAAGTTAACCAACCTTGCAAAAGGTGGGTTAGTCAAAGGGCTACCAACTCTCAGATTTCAAAAAGGGCAGTTGTGTGCAGCTTGTGAAAAAGGAAAGATGGTTAGAGCATCTCACAAGTCCAACACTGAACACTCATCAACGAGAGCATTGGAACTGCTTCATATGGACTTGTGTGGACCAATGAGAGTACAGACTATAAACAAGAAATGATATGTTTTGGTAATAGTCGATGACTACTCCAGATACACATGGGAATTTTTCCTCCGTTCCAAATCTGATGCTACCGAGATAGTAATCGACTTCATCCGTAGAATTCAAGTCAAGTTGCAGCTCTCAGTTCAAACCATCAGATCAGATAATGGGACAGAATTTAAGAACAAATCTCTTGAGTCGTTTTCGAATTCTGTGGGAATAACACATCAAATCTCAGCAGCTCGTACTCCACAGCAAAATAGTGTAGTTGAACGAAGAAATCGCACACTAGTGGAATCTGCAAGAACGATGCTGGCATATTACAATCTTCCGTTATTCCTTTGGGCTGAAGCTGTAGCAACAGCTTGTTTCACGTAGAACAGATCAATAATCAACAAAAGATTCGGAAAGACTCCGTACGAATTAATAAACAAACGAGTACCTAACGTCAAAATTTTCCATGTCTTTGGATGCAGGTGTTTCATATTAAATGACAAAGACAATCTGGGAAAATTTAGTCAAAAAGCTGATGAAGGCATCTTCATTGGTTATTCGAAGGAGTCTGTAGCCTTTCGAGTCTACAATAAGCGGACCAAGACAATCAATGAAAGCATAAATGTCAGATTTGATGAAGGCATTTAATGGCTTCTGAACATATCAGTTCAGGACCCGATCATAACAAGCAGACTTCTATGAAGTCATCTTAACAGAGTGCTAATAATTCTGATTTAAATAAACTGTTCGAGAATTTCTATGAAGACTACTTTGAAAAGCCCAAAACTAATGTTTCAAATTTGGTGTCTGACAGGATTCCTAAAGATCCAGTCGTAGTCTCGGACTATTCTCATCAACCCGTTTCAGAAGAAACTGGAGAGGCCTCAACAACAGATGTGAACTTACCTGCTGATAGAGTACAACCCATTCAACCTCCAGTAACTTTTGAAACCCCGTACCATCTAAAAACTGAGAAACCCCGATCTCAGATAATATACCATCAACTTCAGAAGCTAACCCCCGAATTCCCTATCTAGACTTAAATTCAAATCAAGATTGAATTCAACCCTTTCCACATACCTTTAAATGGACAAGGAATCACCCGGTGATCCTTCAGCTTCAGTCAAAACCAGAAGAGAAACCATCAATGAGTGCTTATTTTCAAACTTTCTAAGCAAAATTGAGCCAAAGAATGTTAAAGAAGCTCTTCTGGATGCTGATTGGATTGTGGAAATGCAAGAAGAGCTGAACCAATTTGAAAGGTTGAAGGTCTGGAGATTTGTGGAGCGACCAAAAGATAAATCAATCATTGGCACGAGGTGGATTTTCAAAAATAAGAAGGATGAACATGGTGTCATCATTCGTAACAAGGCTCGCCTCGTCGCCAAAGGATACAGTCAGCAAGAAGGGATTGATTACGATGAAACTGTCGCTCCAGATGCCAGAATAGAAGCTATTAGGATGTATTTGGCTTTTGCAGCTCATAAAAACTTTACAGTTTATCAAATGGATGTAAAAACTGCATTTTGAAATGGGGCACTTACAGATGAAGTATATACATATCAGCCCGAAGGGTTTACAGATCCTTCGAAGCCTGATCATGTATATATTTTGGATAAATCCATGTATGGCCTTAAACAAGCACCTCGTGCTTGTTATGATGCACTTTCAACATACTTGTTGAAATGTGGATTTAACAAAGGTGCAGTGGATACAACCCTGTTTATAAAACGTCAGGGGCCAGATATTATAGTAATTCAAATATATGTAGATGATATAATATTTGGGTCTACTAATCCTGAATTTTGCAAGAAATTCACATTCTTAATGTCCCAGAAATTTGAAATGACCATGATGTGAGAAATCAATTTTTTCTTAGGATTACAAGTAAAACAACAGACTGATGGAATTTTCATTAATCAGTGCAAATATATTCAGGACATGCTAAAGAAATTTAACATGGTCAATAGTATTCCTATGAAAACTCTCATGGCGCCGGATTCCAAATCCAAACTCGATGAGAAACCTGTAGATGTAACACATTATCGAGGAATTATTGAGTCATTAATGTATATAACTGCAAGTAGAACTGATATTATGTTTGTTAGGCACAAAAAGCCCTCAGTCAAACCTGTTCTACATCTGAGGGGGAGATTTATAATCAAACCTGTTGATGCATTTGAAGGTTGAATTTAAGGCCTGTTATATTCCTTATTGAAACCTGAAAATGATTTGCAATATCAGTCTAAAGCTGTTCTATATGTTGCATGTGTTGCAACTAAGACAGTTTGTCCAAGCTGCTCTGTCTGCTGAACAGGCTGGACATAAACTGTCTACGCTGCTCTACACTGTTGAGCAGCTTTGGGCAATTTAAAGTGTTCTGTTCTTTAGTGAACAGAACCGTTGTTCTTTTGAACAGCTTAACACTTTATGGAAATATGTTTCCAAGTCATCTGTATTGTTTTTGACTACCAAAGATCAGTTTACAAAGTCAAAGACAAAGTGGAAATCAGAACTGCTCAGCCTGCCCAAGCTGTTCTGTAACATGAAGACAAAAGGTTATTTGAAAAAGGGTGACAGACCTTTTTCTTATATCAAAGTAGGCCTTTACAAGGAAGAAAGACGCAAAGTTGACATTCCTAAATTAGTTAAAGGCAATGCAACAGTAGACAAAGTAAAAAGACAAAAGTTCTGCACATATGAAGACAAGTCTGCTTTTCAGAAAAGTGAAGAAAAGGTTATGTTGTCTTTTCAACAAGGCTTCTCCTTTTCCGTCCAATGAAGATGTTTCTCTTAGATCCTCTAGGTGAGTATAAAAGGAAGCTTCTAAGGACAGAAAGAAGTGTGAAGAAAGCTAAGTGCTGAAACCCAAGAGTGAACGTGCAAGTGTGATTTTCATGCATGCAAACCTTCTGTGTAAACCAGCATCTGTGTGTATAAGCTGTTCTACATAAGCCGTTCCTTTAAGTCTTGTAAACACAGTGAGTGCTTCTTAGTGAGTGTATTCATTGTATACTAGTTTGAGTCTGTCTTAGACTAGTAAGCTTACTGTTGTATCTGTCATCTCAGCTTGAACTATTCCGCATTCAAGCTTGTTTGTAATTAACAAATTGTTGATAATACATACAAACATTGAGAAAAGAGTGTCTAGTTTTTAAATTGCTGTATTCACCCCCCCTCTACAGCTTATAACTATATACTTTGGGAACCTCTCGGGACCTACAACTGGTATCAGAGCAGTTTAGAGTGTGTGTCATTCTAGATCTCTCATTCTCCCAAGTTTCCATGGACAACAGTGCTGCAAATTCATCTTACTATGACAATGGCTCTATGGGCAAACCTCCCAAATTTAATCATCAAAACTTCTCTGGTTGGAAGTGCAGAATGATGCTCTATTTAGAGAATCTGGATGTACAACTGCTAGAGATAGTGATGGAGGGTCCCTATGTGCCAACCTCTGTTACTACCATAACTCCAGCGGTTGAAGGAGCTGCTCCTGAAATCAGGACCTTTGAGAAAGCTAAAGCTCAATGGTCTGATGAAGACAAGAGATTGGTGGCTCTGGATGCAAAGGCCAGAAACAACCTGGTCATTTCTCTCCCTGATGATGTGTTCAAGCAGGTTGAGAAAATGAAGACAGCAAAGGAGATGTGGGATACTTTGTGTACCGTCTATGATGGACCCACAATCACACTAGACAACAGGATCAACAATCTTGTTAGACAGTATGAACTCTTCTTTGCTAAACCAAAGGAGACTCTCACTGAAACCTACACCAGGTTTACTGCTCTAGTGAATGATCTCAAAGCTGTTGGGATCACCAAGGACAGTCTTACCCTGGTGAATAAATTTATGGACATTTTACCTGAAGAGTGGAACTACTTTTCAACAATCCTAAGGAACTCAGTAACTATCAGAAGTATGGATCTGGTCAATCTGTATGGATCCTTACTGAATGATGAACAGTCAAGGCAACAAAAGAGAAATGCCTTGGAAATGTCCAGAAGAGGTGCAACCTTTGTGGCTAATGTGAGACAGCCTGTAAATCAGGTGAATGATGTGTTCATTCAACCTGATCAACAGGATGATGAAAAGGAGGAGGTGTCAGACGAAGAAGATGCTGCAGATCTTGCTGAACAAGATGATGAGCAAATGATAGCCATGCTTGTCAAAAGGTTCAACAAGAAAAGGTTTAGAAGAAACATGCTGCAAGGAGGTTCAAGTGCTGGCAAAAAGAAGGCGTTTGACAAATCCAAAGCTGAGTGCTTCAAGTGTGGCAAAACTGGTCACATAGCTGCTGACTGTGTGTCAAAAGCTGTTGGTCAGTCATTCAAACCCAACAAGACTAACAAGGATGATGGCTATAGGGTTAAGTACCTTATGGCCATGGCTAAGCTGAGGAAATTGGAAAACTCAGTGTCTTCCAATCGCCAAAAGGGACTTATGGCAGAGACATGTGACTGGGAGGAATCTGATTCATCATTTGATGAAGAAGATAATCAATGTCTGATGGCCAACACTGATGTCCCATCAACAAGCAGTTTCAAACAGGATATGGCTGACGCTGAAGCCTTCAGCAGCTTAGAGAACTGGAATCCTACTATGATGTATAAGGTAAAAAATTTTATGGCTTACAGTTCTGAAGAAAAAGTTAAAATGTTTGAATATATGCTTGTTGATCTCAAAGCTGCTGTTGAGAAACATGATGCTTTACTATCTGAAATCTCTAAGCTTAAAGCTGATCTTAAAACTAAATCCAGTAAACTGGACAGTTTCCATAAGTTGGAAACTGAGCTTGATGAATTAAAACACATCAACTCTATTTTACTAGAAGAAAAGAGAGAAACAGATATAAAGCATGCTAAGCTTCAAAAGATAGTTGACTCTTGGTGCCAATCTGCACAAAAAGTCAGCCATTGTATAAGTCAACAGATTCCTGCACAAATCCAAGCCTATCTTGGAGGGGATCTTGACACAGGAGCTTCCATTGTTGAGATAAGTAATCTGAAAGAAGATTTATCCACTCTTGGTGAACTTCCAAATACATTCATTCAAAATGTGAATGGTAAACTAATCTCAACAAACAGGTTTGTCAGGCCTCAAAATACTGACAGCTTGTGTGAACTCAGCTCAAAAGCTGATGTTGGAGTTGGTTCTCCAAGTCAGCCTGCTAAGTGCTCTGCTAGCTCACATAAGCAAAAGAAAGGAAAACATGTTCAAACTGAAGCTGTGGATGCTAAACCTGTTGACAAAACAGGTTCTGAGTCCAAAGCTGATGGTAAAAAGCGTGGTAATCCTTTTGATGCTAAACACTTTGAAAACAAGTTTTCAAAAAGTAAGCAGCCTGTTTTCAACAAGGGTAAGTCTCATGTTGAAAACAAAACTGCTGTGATTTCAAATAAGTTTTCAAATCATAGTGGTAAATTGGTTTTAAATGAAAATAAGTTTTTCAAAACCAGACACAGTGAGTATGCTGATAGGCAGCATAAATCACAATCCAGTAGGGGCAAAGGCAAAGCCATTGCTCAAACTGAGACAACTGGGAATAAGTTTCCCAAACATGTGGAAGCTCAAAAGCTAATCAAGCTTCCTGTCTTTGACATCTGTCCTCCCAAAAAGAGGAAAGAAGAGACAGTCAAAGCTGTGGCTATTGAACTCTCCACGCAAGCTGTTGATTCAACAAAGAATGCTAAACCTGCTGAAAGAATCAACAAAAATAGCTCAGAATGTGTTTCTGAAGGATCTTCTTTCAAAAATACTAAAAAGAGAAAATGTTACAAATGTGGGAAGAAGACACATCTGGCCAAGGACTGTCCTGAATCTGAGGACATGAGGCCTGTTAACTCTGTTGTTTCTCTCACAGCTGTCACAGGCAGTGTTGGAAATGGCACAGTTACTGAGAATGGTAGTCAAGCTGATACCATTCATATAGGGAATATTAGTGTGGATATTTCAAATCCATCAACAAATGTTGATGAAGTAGGAGAACTCATCTCTGTGATGAGTTCCCCTAAAAATGACTAATAATTCTCTTATCACTCTGCAGGAAAAACAACCTTCCCAGGTTTGGTACTTGGATAGTGGCTGCTCAGGGCACATGACAGGTTGTAAAGAATTGCTGAGTGAACTCAGGCCTGAAAAAGGGCCAAAAGTCACCTTTGGTGACAATGTACAGGGATTCACTGAGGGATATGGAACTCTTAAAGCTGGTGTTGCAGTGTTCAAAAGAGTAGCCTATGTGGTTGGGCTAAAACATAACCTTGTTAGCATAAGCCAACTATGTGATGCTGGCTACAAGGTTAACTTTGATGAGCACCTGGGTTACATATTGGATTCTCAAGGCAAAGTTGTGCTATGTGCTCAACGAAAGAAAGGTGTATATGTTGTGGATATGCATTCTGCTGAGCCCACAACTGAAACCTGTTTTCTCACAAGAACAAATGCTGATCTAAACTGGCTATGGCACAGAAGACTGTCACATCTGAACTTCAAGAACATCAACAAACTCTGTAAGAAAGAGTTAGTGACAGGTTTACCTTCTATGACTTTTGCTAAGGATAGATTATGCACAGCTTGTGAGAAAGGCAAGCAGAGAAAAACATCTTTTAAATCCAAACATAATTTCTCTATTGATACTCCACTCTTCTTAATCCATATGGACTTGTTTGGACCTTTTAATGTCCCAAGTCTAGGAGGAAGAAGATACACTCTTGTAATGGTTGATGAGTTCTCCAGGTACACATGTGATCTTTTTGAAGAGCAAAGGAGAGGCTGCGTAGAGAAATTATTGATTTGTCAAAAAGATGGAAATGCTGAAACTCTGCCCAAGTTAAAGCGCCTTAGAAGTGATCATGGTACTGAATTCAGAAACAGTACCTGAATACTTCTGTGTAAGAGAAAGGTATTACTCAAAAAACTTTTCAGCAGTAAGAAAACTCCTCACAAAAATGGATTGCGAAATGAGAAACTGAACCTAAATTGAAGCTGCCATACCATGCTGTGTGCATCAGGTTTACCTTCATCATTTTGGGCTGAAGCTGTTAACACTGCCTGCTTCACCAAAAACAGATCCTTAGTGGTGAAAAGATTCAACAAGACTCCCTATGAGCTGCTCAAAGGGAAGAAGCCAAATGTCAGTTATTTCCATGTGTTTGGATGTCCCTGTTTCATTCTGAATCAAAGGGACCAGCTGTCAAAGATTGAACCTAAAGCTGATGAAGGTGTGTTTGTTGGCTACTCTGCTATCTCCAAAGCCTACAGAGTATACAACAACAAAAGAAAGGTGATAGATGAATCTATCAATGTCACTTTTGAAGAGTCCAAGAATGCCTCCACCAAAGCTGTTCCTGAATCAGTTTCAGGAGAACTTAACTTTGATGATCTGATGCATTCAATCAATGAAGAGGACTCAAAAGCTTCCACTACACCCAGTGTGGAACCTGCTAATCATGATGGACATGATGATGATTATGTCAATACACCCTGTGTGAATAAATGTACTGACTTAATTACAACTGCATGTCCAGAACCTATCAATGCTGATTTTCCCAGTTCCTCTGCTGATATGTTCAACAGTGGTCAGACATGTTCAACAAGTGAACAGGTTCAAGACAACAGTGTGTCTGAAAATCTTGAGAGCTGTTCAACAGGACCTGCTGAAGATGTTAACAACTCAGGTAAATCATCATTGAAAAATGATCCTAAGTGGATCAGGTGTCACCCCAATGATCAAATAATTGGTGACATCAACAAAGGGATACAAACTCGGTGGGACAGCTTAGGGAACTTTTGTATGTTCTCTAGTTTTATTTCACTGATGGAGCCAAAGAAGGTTGATGAAGCATTAAAAGATGCCAATTGGATCACTTCCATGCAAGAAGAACTCAATCAGTTTGAGAGGAACAAAGTATGGAAGCTGGTCCCTGCCCATAAAGGTAAAACTATAATTGGCACAAAATGGGTTTTCAGGAACAAGATGGATGAGCAAGGTTATGTCATTAGAAATAAGGCAAGACTAGTTGCTCAGGGCTACAGACAGGAGGAAGGAATTGACAATGATGAAACATTTGCTCATGTGGCCAGGCTAGAAGCAATTCGTTTGTATCTAGCCTACGCTGCTCATAAGAGCATAAAGGTATTTCAAATGGATGTGAAGAGTGCATTTTTGAATGGGAAGCTGCAAGAAGAAGTATATGTCAAGCAGCCTCCAGGTTTTGAAAATGAACAACACCCAGGTTTTGTCTATAAGTTGGACAAAGCTCTCTATGGTCTCAAACAAGCCCCTAGAGCCTGGTATGACACTCTTACTGAATTCCTTATGAGCAAAATGGGATACTCCCAGAGGTAAAGTGGATACCACACTGTTCATAAAGAAGGTTGAAGTCTGATATTATGCTTGTCAAATCTATGTGATGACATAATATTTGGTATCTACTAATGAGCAGCTACAGGAATTTTTCATATACTCATGAAATCTAAGTATGAAATGGAGTATGATGGGAGAACTAACTTTTCTTTTTAGGATTTACAGGTTAAAACAAACCTCAACTGGGAATTTTTTATAAATCAAAAGAAAGTTACACTTTAGAATCTATTTTGAAAAAGGTAAATTTGACAAAGTCTCTATTAAAACCCCAATGCAACCAATGAAAATTGGATGCTGATGCCAGTGGCAAACTGTTCAAGTAACAGCTATACAGAGGCATTGATTGGGAGCTTGCTATTACTGATGCTAGCTAGACCTGAATATTATGTTTGCCACCTGTCTATGTGCTTAGGTTCCAAGCTATCCAAAGGAATTCACATCTAGCTGCTGTTTAAAGATTCTTCAGATACCTGAAGGTACACCAGGTTTGGGTCTTTGGTACCCCAAAGACTCAAGCCTTGAACTAACAGGTTATTCAGATTCTGATTTTGCAGGCTGCAGGTTAGATAGGAAAAGCACAACAGGTGGATGTCAACTCCTTGGTGGAAAGTTGATTAGTTGGAGTAGCAAGAAGCAGAACTCAGTGTCCACTTCTACTGCTGAAGCTGAATACATTGCTGCTGGAAGCTGCTGTGGGCAGATTCTGTGGATGCAGCATCAGCTTGAAGACTATGGGCTTGTGTATAGGAAAACTCCTATTCTTTGTGATAACACAAGTGCCATAGCCATCTCCAACAATCCAGTATTTCACTCAAGAACAAAGCATATTGAAGTCAGACATCACTTCATCAGGGATCACATTCAGAAAGGTAATGTGGAGGTAAGCTTTATTTCCACAAATGAACAGCTTGCAGACATTTTCACCAAACCTTTGGATGAAACAAGGTTTAATTACCTTGTCAGCAAGCTGGGCATGTTAAATAAGAGTGACTAAGTGTTCTCTCAGGTCTATGAAGTTATGTGTCTCACACTGCTCAAGTTTCTCAGAACAGCTTAGACAGAACAGGCTATGCATGTTCTATACTTAGCCATTTTTCTGAAAAACTTGAACAGCTTGAGCACAGAACAGGCTGAACAACCAACAGTTTATAAGTCCAGCCTGCTCTGATGGTTCATTCCTTAACCTGTTCATTCCTTCACACTGCCTTTGACCAAACCTGTTCTCACAACTGAGAACAGGCTGAAGGCACAGTTTGAAAGGAGAACAGCTTGAAGAATGAACCACATGTGTTGACTCTACTTATCACAGGGTTGACCAACAGCTTAGACCACATTCTTTAATTACCTTTCTTCATAATTAAGTTACTTAAATTATGTTTTAATTTAACTTAATTACTGCGGATAATGTTGATTTCGTGTGTTAGTGATTAAAAAGGTCAAGTGGTCTGACAAATGTTCTGACATGGACAACCGTTCCGTTTTTCCGTCAACTAACATTTCAAATCAAACCGCCCAAATCTTTTCTCTCTCATACACACGACCATTCAAATCCTATAAATACCTACATACTGTTTCATCTTCGTCTTCCTCATCATTTCCAGAAATCCTCAAGAACCCTAAAAATCGACTAAGTGTCTTTTGATTCTTCAAACCTCTAAAATACTCCTAAATGGCTCACAGACCTAATCCCTTTCTCCCAGTGTTCGTTGGTGAGGACGTTGTCAAACACTCATCAGTCACCACAATGCTGACTATCAAACCCACCAACTACATTGCTAACTTAACTATTCCCAAAAACTATGTGGGGAAGGGTTATGAAGAAATGGTGGAGTTACTTCAAGTTCATCCGTTGAACTACGCGATGACTGCATCTCCTGGTGTCCTGTACCAGGAGATGGTATATGAGTTTTGGTACACCTGTGCTTACAACCCAGAAACCAAAGTCATCAAAGGTACTATTCTCAATGGGACTCAGACCATTGAGATTAGTTCTGATCTGCTCAGGGAGGTGCTACATCTACCAACTGCTGCAACTTACGATAAGCCCCAAGCTGAAAATGATCAAATGGGCAATCTGCTACGCTTCTGTGGTGTGGCAGAACCCAAAATAGGAGCAACACTGTTCAGGAAGGACCTCTCTCCTACCTACAGTTATCTCTTCGCCTCAGTGGTGATGTGTTTTGGAAGCAAAGTTGGTTCATTTGACCAACTCAGCAGAGATGAAGTTCCTATCGCCCTACAGTTCGTGGATGGGACTACCCTTGATATGGGTAAATGGATTTTTGTGAATTTGAGGAACCTGGTGCAGCAAGAGTCAAGAACAGCTGCTGTTCGATATCCCAGGTTTCTGAGCCTCATTTTCAAGCATGTATGTGGTGAGCATCTCTATAACTCTCAGCCTCTTCTTAAGACTGCTGCATTCCCAGTTATAGGGAATAGAGTTTTCTATACTCCAATCCTGCAGAATGAGCCTCCTCTATCCACACCAATGAGGAGGCTGCTAGGTTTGGTGGAAGGACCCTCTGCTGTGAGGGTGGATCCAGAGACTGCTCCCACCAGAAAATCCAAAGCCAGGTCCAAACTTGTAAAGAGGACCCTGGCAACTGCTGAAGCTGGGCCTGTGAAAAAGAAGGCCAAAACAGCTCCATCTGAGTCTGTTCCTTTAGCCTCTGTGGCTGAGGAAGAACAGACTCCTCACCCTGGTTCATTTGTTGAGCCTGAAGCCTCTGTGGCTGGTGCCTCTGTGGCACAAGAGACAATGGAACAGGCCATTCCCACTGTTCCTAGCCCAGTCTCACATCCTGTCCAAACAGATCCTCTCCCTACTCCACAATCACCCACATCATCCATCCATTACCAACGCAAATCACTAGCCAAAAAGAAAACAGCCCACAAAACCACCTCCTCTGTTCCCTCTCAACAGGGTTCAGTTGCAAAAGAAGCAACCCCAGCTGCCTCTCCTATTTTGGGAGCAGGTTCAGCTCATTTGGAGCCTGCTTCACTCCAATCTGAGTCACCCTTGAGTCAGCCTAGACCCTCTGGTTCCTCCCAACAGGAACCAGTTGTACAAATGGAGATACCCACTTCATCTATTCCAGCCTCCCAACAGGCTGAGGATATTGAAAGACAGGAGTCCTCTCCACTCCATACTGTGTCAACACTGTCCCCCACTCAAATCTCCTCACACCCTGAGTCTGCACGAGGTGCCCACGTTGCTGATATAGACCAATCAGCAGCTCAGCCTCAAACTTCTGCTCCCCATGATACAGCTGTTCTACACCAAACAGCTGCTGAGGGACCAACAACCCAAGCTGATGAACCTCAGGGATCATACCATCCCTCTGGTGAGGCTGCTCCCTTCATGCACATTCCATCAACAGGTTTCACCACTGCTGATGTTGAAATGCATATCCCATCTCCCAATGATGAGGTGCCTTTAGACCAAGGCACTGCAGAGGGAATCACCACTGGTCTTCATGAGGGTGTTGCAATACAAGCAGCATCTGAAAGGTCCCAAACATCATCCCCTTCTCCTGGTGATGCAGCTACAGCCGCTGCTGAAGGACCTCTTGATCCCTCTAACCTGGGCCATCTTACTTTTGCCCAGGCTATGGAGCTTCTGTCTAAAGTTCCTCTTCCGTCTCCATCACATCCTCAAACACCAGCCTCATCATCATCTTCTCCATCTACTCACTCCAAACAGTCTACCTATACACCTCCATCTCCCAAAGACCTACCTTTGAAGGATCAGCTTTCATTGCTGACCAACAAAGTTGGTTCTTTGGAAAACGCCATGACCTCCCTACCATCCATCATCTCAGACTCTGTGTCTGAGCAGCTCAAAGGCTTCTTTGATATGTTCAAAGAATCCTTCCCAGTCACTCCCCAAACTGACAACTCTCCACAGCTGATTGCACTCACTGCACAGCTGCAAACTGTATCCAACTCTCTCTCCTCTACTTACAACAGGACTCTGTGTCCTCTATGGCAGCCATTTCCCAACAGCTGTCATCTCTCCTCACTTCTTGCAACACTACCCTTCCTAACACATTGGCCAGCCTGAACACTCTTCTTGGCTCTCTATCAAATACTGTGTCCTCAGACCTTGCTGATGTGCAAGATACTCTTGAAGTCCATCTTGCACAGCTTCAAAGCATGGTTGTTCACAGCTTCTGATAGAGAAAACATTGTTAAGCTGACCACTCTTGCTGATTCCCAAGCCTCTTCTCTTCAGGCCTGTCTTTCCCAGCTTGCAGAGGTTAAGGACAACCTGGCTTTCTTAGTGACAAGCCTGGTTGGCCCCAAACCTGCTGCCAAAACTGCTGGTAAGCCTGCTGACTTTGTGTCTTCAGGTAGACCAGGTGTTGAAGGTGCTGTTCCATCTCCTTCAAAGGGGGAGAAGTCATCTGCCTCGAAGACTAAGTCTAAGGGGGAGAAAACCTCTTCTCCTAATGAGAAAGCAGTTCCTACAACTCCCACTAGTCAACCAGCAGGGACATCTACAGGTACAGCTGAAGGTGCCTCTCAAGCTGCTATGCCTACTCAGGCTGTCTCTCCAAACCCTGCTCAGTCTAAGGGGGAGGAAGTCATTCCTGAGGACAGGCCTAGCAGTAAAAGGAGGCACTTAATTCTAACTGAAGAAGAAGAGGAAATTCCTGAGGCTGCTGTCACTACAGCAGCAGCTAAAGGAAAAGAAAAAGCAGCCATTGATCAACAACAGCAGAAAGCAGCTGATCTTAAGTTTCACAAAGCCAGGGCTAAAGAGATGGGTCTTCCTATGCACAAGTACTTTGAGTTTAGAGAAGAACAGCTTCAAGCTCTGGAGGAATTGAGAAAAGAAGAAGAATCTGCTAAAGCTACTAAATCTTTTGCACTCCAAGAAGCAAAGAAAATTAAAATGTCTACCTTGGAGGTGCAAAAGAAATTAATGGAAGCTGCTAAGGAATCAGCAGGAGAAATGGAGGGAGAAAAAGCACAGGATGCTCAGGTCTCTGTGACCAAGACTCAAGTACCCTCTGCCAGAGCCAAATTCCACTTTGACAACTTGGCTAGAAAGAAATTTCATGATGTTGCTACTAGAAGGCTTGCCAAAGAAGCGATTGTCAAAGCTGTTCCCATTTCAAGAAAAGGCACACAGTGGAAGCTTTAGATCACCAGAATGGGTGCAACAGGCCCTGAAATGGAATCCTACGATCACACTGATGTTGCACAGATGGGATACAGGGAATGGGTGGAACTGGCAGTTGCCCTGAGCCAGTCTAAGTCAGAAACGGCTAAGACTATCAGGGCATACATCAAGAAGCTGATGGAAAGAGTAAGTGAGTTGGGCCTGATTCCAAAAGAAGTAAAAGAGGGTGTCTCTGTGACATACCCCAAAATAAAGGCCAGAAGGACAAAGAAGGATACAGAAATGGAGCTACTCCTTACGCTGATTGAACAGGGCGACTATGCCCTTGAAATAAAAGGAGTTGATCATAGTCTGCCTAAAGGAATAGAGTTTGAGGATGGCAATATTATTGAAGAACCTGAGCGGGGGGCATTTTTTGTAGATCCCCTAACTCAGAAGAAGTGCTTCCAAAGAGCCTCAGAACTATACAAAGTTGATCTGAGACAACTTGCCGCCTTCAGACTTGCAGTTTCTTTCAGGCAGTCTAGCAGATGGAGAGCAGCCATCTGGGATCAGCTCAGAGGCTTCTATGAAAGAGGGGAGCTCAATGATCCCAAGTTCATGATCATCAGAAGTGAAATTGAGGAACTTGAGGATACAAGGGAAGAACTGGAAAAGATGGTTCAGGATCCTTCTCCATTGATATGAAGTCCATCTACCATCTGGGTAGGTGAAGAATGGGAGTTGTCCATCAGTTGGACAGGCTTACCGTTTTCTGCTCCCAACTCAAACAGTCCAAACATCTTGTACATTAGTTGTACATCTTGTACATTAGTTGTACATTATTACATAAGTTGTAATTTTTGCTTTTACATTAGTTGTAAAATACATTAGTACATTAGTTGTACTCTTGTAAGAACATGTGTTGTTCTAGTGTAGTCAAGAATCAGTGTATATATAAACTGATCTATTACTTTACTGTAATGTTGTAATTTTATTTCAGCAAATGTACTGTAAAAATATATAGTGATTTTTGATAAGACCAGCTTGGACTGGTTATTGCAAATAGGGGGAGATTGTTAGGCACAAAAAGGCCACAGTCAAACCTGTTCTACATTTGAGGGGGAGATTTATAATCAAACCTGTTGATGCATTTGAAGGTTGAATTTAAGGCCTGTTATATGCCTTATTGAAACCTGAAAAATGATTTGCAATATCAGTCTAAAGCTGTTCTATATGTTGCATGTGTTGCAACTAAGACAGTTTGTCCAAGCTGCTCTGTCTGCTGAACAGGCTGGACATAAACTGTCTACGCTGCTCTACACTGTTGAGCAGCTTGGGCACTTTTAAGGTGTTCTGTTCTTTGTGAACAGATCCTGTTCTTTGTGAACAGGCTTAACGCTTTATGGAATATGTTTCCAAGTCATCATGTATTTGTTTTGACTACAAGATCAGTTTACAAAGTCGAAGACAAAGTGGAAAACAGAACTGCTCAGCCTGCCCAAGCTGTTCTGTAACATGAAGACAAAAGGTTATTTGAAAAAGGGTGACAGACCTTTTTCTATTATATCCAAAATAGGCCTTTACAAGAAGAAAGACGCAAAGTGACATTCCAAATTAGTTAAAGGCAATTGCAACAGTAGACAAGTAAAAGAAAAAGTTTCTGCCCACATGTGAAGACAGTCGCTTTCAGAAAAGTTGCAGAAAAGGTTATGTTTTTCTTTCAACAAGACTTCTCCTTTTTCATTCCTCCAAGAAGATGTTTCTCTTAGATCCTCTAAGTGAGTATAAAAGGAAGCTTCTAAGGTCAGAAAGAAGGGTGAAGAAAGCTAAGTGCTGAAACCAAGAGTGAACGTGCAAGTGTGATTTTCATGCATGCAAGCCTTCTGTGTAAACCAGCATCTGTGTGTCTAAGCTGTTTTACATAAGCTGTTCCCTTAAGTCTTTTAAACACAGTGAGTGCTTCTTAGTGAGTGTATTCATTGTATTCTAGTTTGAGTTTGTCTTAGACTAGTGAACATACTGTTGTATCTGTCATCTCAGCTTGAACTATTCCGCATTCAAGCTTGTTTGTAATTAACAAATTGTTGATAATACATACAAACATTGAGAAAAGAGTGTGTAGTTTTTTGAATTGCTGTATTCACCCCCCCCCCCTCTACAGCTTATAACTATATACTTTGGGAACCTCTCGGGACCTACAGAGCGGTTTGATAGGACAAGATTTGAATAAGGCATCGTATGTTAAGAGCGGTTTGATAGGACAGTGGAGGTTCCTGATGCATGTACTGCTGGTGTGTTTAGCACCTAAGAAGGCTGGTTTTGATTCGATGACATCCAAACTTCAGTCAGGATGGTCTCGCTCGTTTATAATGAGCCTTATAGTTTTTCGAGCTTCTTTTATGCTGAGTTTGTGCATCAAATAATAGGGTCGAGTCGGGAGCGATTTCTGATGTACCCGAGGTTTCTCATGATGATTCTCCGCCACTACCTGAAGAATTTGTCACCTTCTCCTGAGGTGGTTGTTGTAGCTAGAACAGACAAACGGATATTTGCTAACTGCTTGAGTCATAGTCAAAGACAGGCAGAAAATGTTCACCCGCAAATGACTCCACTGTTTGGAGCACTGATTGATCCAGATTTTGTTGCTCCAGCTGGAGATAACTGGATACAGAACGAGCCACAAGGCCAAGCAGTGGCACAACAAGAAGCAGCTGCTACGATTCAGCGTCCGCCTAGTTCAGCACCGGCACCTGTGGCTACTACAACGGTAGCACAAGCTGATCTAATTCAAGAGACGTTAGAAGACATTTTTGCCCAAGGGGGAGCAGCTCAGGAATCTACTGCTGAGGAGCTGATTCAAGATATTCTTCAACCTCCAGAAGCCCCATGAGATATTTTTGATGATATTGAGAATTATCAGCCGGAAGATGCTACTGTGGCTGTGAAGACAGAGTCGGAGACAGATTCCGATACTGCTAGTGATGTCAGGGGGAAGAAGAAAACCCTACAACTAATCTTGGCCGCTACGGTTCCAGGGTTTTTGTGCAACCTCAATTTGAACAATTGCAATCATTCAATCTCCGAGATGAAGATGAGGCAGATGAGGATTTTGTGCCAGATGAAGAGGCGTTGGTCGCAAGGCACCAAAGGGCAAAGGCCTTCCACATCAACCGCAATTCCACCAGAAACCACCACAACCACTCCATCCACATCAACACCAACCGACACCCAAAGCATTTGTCAACTAAAAGCTCAAGTTGACGCCCAATTAGTCCAAATACTACAACTTACAAGGGCAGTCCAAGAGCTACAATAGCATAACGCTTATTTAGATCAGCATAATGCACATATAGATTAGACAGTGGCTGCCCAACAATAGCAAACTGCAACTCTTCAGACCCTAATGGAGCAGATTTTCACTACAACAAAATGAATCTAAAGCAACATGGGAAAAGTGTTGTGTTAGGCCTTAAAAGTGTAGCTATAGGCCTAATGCGACACTTTATGTAGTGCCACTTTAGCCAACATCGCCTTAGGTCTAAAGCGACACTTTCATTAGATAATGCAACACTTTTCCAAAGTGTTGCCATTATTTTATAAATGCAACACTTTTTAAATGCAACATTTTTTTGTATTCTAAAGCAACACTTTTTAATGTGTTGCCATTATTTTATAAATGCAACATTTTTTAAAAAGGAAAGCTTTTTATACTCTAAAGCAACACTTTTAATTTATTGTTACCAACTTATAGCAACACTTTACTTATCAAATGCAACACTTATCAAATGTTGTCATTATGTAAATGCAACACCATTATCAATCTATTGCAACACTTTATTATTGTTTTAAATTACATAAATGCAATATTTTCTAGACAAAAGAAACACATTAATTATTTTTTAAATTTAATGCAAATACAAATATTTATTTAATTGCTTCGTGATAGTTTTTCTACTTACAATTCAATTTAACAAAAATAATATCATTTCATAACATATCGATCAAAAAATATTTCAAGTATATAAACGTCTACAACCAAAATAAGTATCATCAAATGTATAAGCGATACAACAAAAAAGTAAATTACAATCTTGGGAATTCATATTCAGTTCCTCTTCTTGTAATTTCTCTCATACGAAACTGACGCATCATGCACAACTCTCCTTCTGTCCATCACTTTTCACAAAAAATCTGCCCAAAATTGCAATCAACTTTCCTGGAACTGCATAATATGGCAACAAACTTTCAAATTAAGTTGGTTTTTGATGAAACTTTCACAACAGCTTAAAAATCTTCTAAAAACAGTAATTCTATAAAAATATTACACTTCCCATAGTAAATTTATATTTTTACTCGTTAAACTACAATTCTTTGCATAAAATAGCAATAAACTTTCGTTTGACGTCCAATTTTAACGATACTTTTTGTAACAAGTCTAAAATCCTTAGAAAAGACCAAATATATAAATGTTTGTTTAAAGGTTAACACGATGTCACCATAACAAACCAGAATAACAAATTAACATATTCAATTGCAGTGACTTTAGTCTTTAACAAATTAGCTTGAACAGTACATTCTTTAATTGTGGACAGATTGTTTGCAAATCTCACAGAATGCCTATTGAGTCTTTAAACAGTACATTCTTAAATTGTAGACAGATTAAACAATGGAAAAAGACAAAGGCAATCCACGTGAAAGAATCTTACTTAATTTGGTCATGACATCCACCTGATGTAGCATTTGAGATAGCCCATTTCCTGGTACAGGACACCAGGAGAAGCAGTCATGGCGTAGTGCAGAGAGTGAACCTTTTGAAACTCCACCATATTTTCATAACCTTTCCCCAGATAGTTTTTGGGAATGGTTAGGTTTGCTATGTAGTTTGTGGGTTTCAGTGTTAGCATCGTGGTAACAGAAGGATGTTTCTGTACGTCCTTACCAATGAATACTGGGAGAAAGGGGTTGTTTTGGTGAGCCACGGTTAAATTAGTAGAGATATGAGCACAGGATACTTAGTTGAGTTTAGGGTTCTTTGGAAGTTATGGTGGTAGTAAGGAAGACGAAGATGAAACAGTACAAGGGTATTTATAGTATTTGAATGTGAGTGGGTATGAGAGATAAAGGTTTAGGCGGTTGATTCGAAATGTTCTTTAATGGAAAAGGGAACGGTTGTCCATGTCAGAACGGTTGTCAGACCACTTGAACGCTTTTTTGTCACTAACACACGTTAACACACATTATCCGCAGTAATTAAGTTAAATAAATACAGAAATTAAGTAACTTAATTGTGAAGAAAGGTAATTAAAACTGATGGTCTAAGCTGTTGGTCAAACTTGTGATGAGCAGGCTCATCACAAGCTGTTCATTCTTCAAGCTGTTCATTCAACCTGTGCAGCTATGCAAGAACATGTTGTGTTCAATAGCTGACCAGGTTACAAGACAATGTCTTGTAAGACAGATTGAGAGAGTGAGCAGGTTGGAGGTTTGATCAACAGACCAGGTTTGAGGTGAAAACTGATATTGTGAAACCTGTTAAACGCTCAAGTTGTTCAAGTTTTTAGAAACTGGCTAAGTGTAGAACATGCATAGCCTGTTCTGCCTAAGCTGTTCTGAAAAACTTGAGCAGTGTGAGACATATAATAACTTAGAACATTTAGGACACTTAGTCACTTTTATTTAACATGCCCAGCTTGCTTACAAGATAATTAAACTTGTTTTCATCAAGAGGCTTGGTGAAAATGTCTGCAAGCTGTTCATCTGTGGAAATAAAACTTACCTCCACATTACCTTTCTGGATGTGATCCCTGATGAAGTGATGTCTGACCTCTATATGCTTTGTTCTGAAATGAAATACTGGATTGTTGGTAATGGCTATGGCACTTGTATTATCACACAGAATAGGTATCTTCCTATATACAATTCCATAGTCTTCAAGCTGATGCTGCATCCACAGAATCTGCCCACAGCAGCTTCCAACAGCAATATACTCAGCTTCAGCAGTAGAAGTAGAAATTGAGTTCTGCTTCTTGCTACACCAAGTTATCAACTCACCACCAAGGAGTTGACACCCACCTGTTGTGTTTTTTCTGTCTAGCCTGCAGCCTGCAAAATCAGAATCTGAATATCCTGTTAGCTCAAGACTTGAGTCTTTAGGATACTAAAGACCCAAACCTGGTGTACCCTTAAGGTATCTGAAGACTCTTTTCCAGCATCTAGATGTGATTCTTTAGGATCAGCTTGAAACCTAGCACATAAACAGGTGGCAAACATAATATCTGGTCTGCTAGCAGTTAAAGATAGCAAACTCCCAATCATGCCTCTGTAAACTGAAACAGCTTGCCACTGGCATCTGCATCCAACTTTACATTGGTTGCCATTGGGGTTTTGATAGGAGAACTTTGATCAAATTTAAACTTTTTCAAGAGATCTAAAGTGTACATTCTTTGATTTATGAAAATTCCATTTGAGGTTTGTTTAACCTGTGATCCTAAAAAGAAAGTAAGTTCTCCCATCATACTCATTTCATATTTTGATTTCATGAGTAGTGAAAAATTCTTGCATAATTGCTCATTAGTAGAACCAAATCTTATGTCATCCACATAAATTTGAAACAACATAAGATCAGACTTCACCTTCTTTATGAACAGTGTGGTATCCACTTTACCTCTAGAATAACCATTGCTCATAAGGAAATCAGTTAGAGTGTCATACCAGGCTCTAGGGGCTTGTTTTAAACCATAGAGGGCTTTGTCCAACTTATAGACATAACCTGGATGATGTTTATTTTCAAATCCTGGAGGCTACTTAACATATACTTCTTCTTGCAGGTTTCCATTCAAAAATGCACTCTTCACATCCATTTGAAATACCTTCATACTCTTGTGGGCAGCATAGGCTAGAAACAAACGGATTGCCTCTAACCTGGCCACAGGAGCAAATGTTTCATCATAGTCAATACCTTCTTCCTGTCTGTATCCTTGAGCAACCAGTCTTGCCTTGTTTCAAATAACATGACCTTGCTCATCCATCTTGTTCCTGAAAACCCATTTGGTGCCAATTATTATTTTTCCTTTAGGAACAGGGACCAGCTTCCATACTTTGTTTCTCTCAAACTGATTGAGCTCTTCTTGCATGGCAGTGATCCAATTGGCATCTTTCAGTGCTTCATCCACTTTCTTAGTCTCCATCAGGGACACAAAGCTACAAAACATACAAAAGTTTCCTAAGTTGTCCCATCTTGTTTGCAACCCTTTGTTGACGTCACCAATTATTTTATCATTTGGGTGACACCTGATCCACTTAGGATCTTGCCTCAATGAAGATTCTCCTGAGTTATTTGCATCTTCAACAGGTCTTGATGAGCAGCTCTCAAGACTTTCAGACACACTGATATCTTGAGCCTGTTTACTTGTTGAGCATGACTCTTCATTGTTGAACATATCAGCAGAGGATCCAGGAAAATCAGCATTGATTGGTTCAGGACATGATGTTTTAATTATGTCAGTACACTTATTCACACAGGGTGTATCAACATAGTCATCATCATGCCCATCATGATTAACAGGTTCCACTCTAGATGTAGTGGAAGCTTTTGAGTCCTTTTCTTCATTCATGGAATGCATGAGATGATCAAAGCTGAACTCTCCTGAAACTGATTCAGGAACAACTTTGGTGGAGGCACTCCTAGACTCTTCAAAGATGACATTGATAGATTCATCTATCACCTTTCTCTTGTTGTTGTATACTCTGTAGGCTTTGGAGATAGAAGAATATCCAACAAACACACCTTCATCAGCTTTGGGTTCAAACTTGCTAGGTGGTCCCTCTGATTCAGAATGAAGCAGGGACATCCAAACACATGGAAATGACTAATGTTTGGCCTTCTCCCTTTGATTAACTCATAGGGAGTCTTGTCACCAAGGATCTATTTTGGGTGAAGCAGGCAGTGTTGACAGCTTCAGCCTAGAATGATGAAGGTAAACCTAATACACACAACATGGTTCTAGCAGCTTTAATGAGAATTCTGTTTCTCCTTTCAGCAACTCCATTTTGTTGAGGAGTTCTTATTGCTGAAAAGTTCTGTGAGATCCCTCTTTCTTCACAGAAGTCCTCAAGAGTACTGTTTCTGAATTCAGTACCATGATCACTTCTAAGCTGCTTTAGTTGAGCAGAGATCAGCACCTCCATCTTTTTGATAAATCCAATGATTTCTCTAGCAGCCTCTCCTTTCCTCTTCAGAAAGATCACCCGTGTAAACCTGGAGAACTCATCAACCATTATTAGAGTGTATCTTCTTCCTCCTAGACTTGGGACACTGACTGGTCCAAACAAGTCCATGTGGATTAAGAAGAGAGGAGTATCAATAGAGAAATTGTGCTTAGATTTAAAAGATGATTTTCTCTGTCTGGCTTTCTCACAAGCTGTGCAGAGTTTATCCTTAACAAATGTTATAGAAGGCAAACTTGTTACCAACTATTTCTTACAGAGTTTGTTGATATTCAAAAAGTTCAGGTGTGATAGCCTTTTGTGCCATAACCAGTTCAGGTCTGCATTACTTCTTGAGATAAAGCAGGTTTCAGTTGTGGGATCAGCAGATTTCATGTCCACAACATATACACCTTTCTTCCGTGGTGCACACATTGCCTTGGGTATCCAATATGTAACCCAGATGCTCATTAAAGTTAACCTTGTAGCCAGCATCACACAGTTGACTTATGCTTACAAGATTATGTTTCAGTCCAGACACATAGGCTACCCTTTTGAATACAGCAGCACCAGCTTGAAGAGTTCCATATCCTTCTGTGGATCCCTGTACATTGTCACCTAATGTGACTTTTGGCCCTTTTTCAGGCCTGAGATCACTCAGTAGGTCCCTGCAACCTGTCATATGTCCTGAGCAGTCACTGTCCAAGTACCAAACCTGGGATGATTGTTTGTCCTGCAGAGTGTCATGAGAAAATATTAGTTGTTT